>VDFB02264489.1:0-85210 GCA_007258455.2 Sequoia sempervirens | reverse complement strand
TCATTGTCAAATGCAAGAAAGAGTTAGCCTCTGAGTTTGAGATGAAGGATCTTGGTCTTATGCATTACTTTCTAGGACTGGAAGTGTGGCAAAGACCCAATGAGATTATTCTTAGTCAAGGGAAATACACCATAGATATCTTGAAGAGATTTGGGATGATGGATTGCAAGTCCATGTCTACACCTATGGAAACAAATTTGAAGAAGTTGAGTGATTTTGCGGCTAGTTTAGATTTGGTAGATCCCACCATGTACAAACAGTTGATTGGATCATTGATGTATCTAGTCAATACTCGACCAGACATTTGTTATGCGGTGAGCGCTCTCAGTCAGTTCATGTGTGAGCCAAGGCAAATTCATCTAGTTGCAGCAAAGCATATCTTGAGATACTTGCATGGCACAATGGGATATGGCTTGAGATATACTTCCTGTGAAGATCTGAAGTTACAAGGCTATTCGGATTCTGATTGGGCCGAGAGTGTAACTGATAGGAAGAGCACCTCTGGATGTTGCTTCAGTTTGGGGTCTTCCATGGTTTCCTGGTGTAGCAGGAAGCAGACTTCTGTGGCACTAAGCACTGCAGAGGTTGAATACATTGCAGCATGTGTAGCAGCTAGAGAAGCAGTGTGGCTTTGAAAGCTCCTTGCAGGATTGTTTGGTCAAACATTGGAGCCGACAGTGATTCATTGTCACAATCAAAGTTGTGTGAAGCTCTTTGTCAATCCAGTGTTTCATGATAGAACAAAACATGTGGAGATCAAATATCATTACATTAGAGATATGGTGTTGAGGAAAGCATAACAACTCAAGTATATTTGCACTAATGAACAGACGGCTAATATTCTCACCAAGCCTCTCTCCACAATGAAGTTTGCACATTTTCAAGACAAGCTTGGAGTTGTGGAGAATGTTGCCCTTGCTGAGAGGGAGACTCAGCATCAGTGATCTTTGGTATTTGCTATAATGCATATTTCTTTGAGACAGAGAAATATGAGGTGAAAGCCCTCATCCATCTTTGAGACGGAGATGTTCTTTCCACCCATGGGAGTAGCCATGGTGGATGTCATGTTGAGAGACTCCATGACAGCATCACGTTGAGAGACTTTGTGATGACTCCTTTGTACTTGTGTTTTTCCACACATGGGAGTAGCCATGGTGGACGTCATGTTGAGAGACTCCATGACGACATCACGTTGAGTAACTTTGTGATGGGCACTTGTGCACATGTTTCTTTCCACACATGGGAGTAGCCATAGTGGACATCATGTTGAGTGACTCCATGACGTTATCACGTTGAGAGACTCTGTGATAAACTCTTTTTCACAAATGGGTGTAGCCATTGTGGGTGTCATGTTGAGAGATTCCATGACATGGATATCTGGAAAGATACCTCCCTAGCTAGGAGGGAGTGTTGACGTTATCACATTGAGAGACTCTGTGATAAACTCTTTTCCACAAATGGGTGTAGCCATTGTGGGTGTCATGTTGAGAGATTCCATGACATGGATATCTGGAAAGATACCTCCCTAGCTAAGAGGGAGTGTTGATGTTATAGCGGCGGGAGTTCTCTTTCCCTCCTAAATTTGAAATAAATAAATAATTTATGGGGCCGACTAAAGTGGAGTGTCACCTTATTTCAAATAATAATTTTTTTTTTTATTTTTTTATTGAAGCCGACTCAATATATAAAGTCACCTCATTTTGTAAAGTCGTCTCTTTTGTGTAAGACGTCCACCCTTCATGAAAAGCCACCTTAATGTGTATATATACAAGGTGTCTCCCTCTTCATTTTGTAGTTCAATAATTCAAGACAAGTTCGCATACTTCAAGGAGGAGTTCACATTCTTACAGCAGATCGATATTTTGCTTCAAGGAGATCGATACTAAGGAGAATTCATTATTGCTTGTATATTCGCATCTAGAGAGTTGCTATCATCATTCCATCAGATCGGCCTAGTGTTTGGCCAAGTTGTAAAGCAGATTTCTGCTCTTTCATTAAATATATAAGTGATATATTTGTGGCTGGGTTTTTTCTCCCTCAAGAAGCAGGGTTTTCCCGGGGTATTTGTTGTGTCTTATTGTTCATTATTTTTTTTTTGCTGCTTATCTTCATTTCTGGTCTAAAATTAACACTACTATTATGTTGACCTCTATTCCATGATACCTATGGACCTTCCAGGTTACTTGTACTCTCTATTATATTAAAAATAGCAAAAGAGTGCTTGTCCATCCATGTAAAATAATTGACATGCCAAAGTGCTTATTCTATGTAAACCCTTTGCACCAAAGTTCTCTTCTTGCCTCTACCCTCTAGTGGCCTCTACACCCTTTATTTGTCCTGAAAATCTTTATGGATCCTTAAGGTCTCCTGGAATAACCAAAAACATTCAATTTAAAGGGGTTTGAACTTGCATTCCACCGTCTATTACAACCAACTCACTTCAATATAACAATTTTAATTTGAAAATGATCAAAAATAATATACTTATGAGCAAACTGAAAGCTCTTTAGACAATAAAACTAGCACTTGCACTGGAAGGAGCTGTAATGGTTATGCTGATTGCAATGCCCTATAAATTTGAAAGTAGCATTGGGTCAATAGAGATGCCTAACCTTTTGTAAGAGGTCTTAAGAAAATGTTTATTGACTTGCTCATCTCAAATAAAGTCCCAAAAGTAAATAATTATATTTGAATAACTGCTGGATAGGGGTGCTCAATGGAGCATAAATGTCATATATCATTCAACAATTAAATCATTAATAAGTTATTCTTCTACTTTTATGGCCAGAGGTTTTCCTTTTTTTAGGGTGTTTTCACTCGCAGGGGTGGTTATTTCCTTGGCCAGGAGGCTCTGTAGAGCTAAGCTTTTAATTGTGAATGTAGGTGTTTATCAAGTGCAGCATAGCATTTAATAAAATCTGATATAAATTGACTCTTAATCTCAATTTGCATTCCGCAATAAGAGACACATTCTCTGTGCTAGAATAGAGGAATTATAGGAAGAAATAAGTTAAACGCAGATGTTAGAAAGATCTCATTCAATGTTCTCAAAGAGTACCCAAGCTAAGAAAGCAATTAATATAGGAAATTTGAAGTGACACATGGATATTTGACATTGGAAATTTTAATAGGAACCAAGAGCACTATTCTTAAATTGATTCTAAAATCAAAACAAATTAATATGCTGCATTACATTTTGATACATTTGATGTCCACAGATGTGACAACCTAGTGGTAATTGCCCTATGAAATATACAAATATGAGCTTGAGCTCTATTCACATGTTGAACATGGCTTCTTTGAGCACAATAGATTCCACCGCTCAATTTTTTTAATTGCAATTTCATTATATTCTCATTGTAAAAATCTCATTTTTTCCATTTTCTTATGACATTAAAGAACATAGTTAAAGAAAAGATGCAAACAACCTCCAAGAAGGGTCACTTGAACTTCTAAAATGAAGTAAAGTGACAGTGAGCAACTAGTGACAAGGAGAACACAGCATCAGCTAAAAAAACATTGAATGAAGTTATTGCTATTGGGATTTGGGTGGAGCTTAGAGCTATATTTCCCTATGGGATAAGTTGCCATAAATTCACTAGGTTATTGTCATTGGCATTTGGGTGTAGCTTAGAGCTTGATTCTAGTTGCAGAGAGTCTCTACATGTATATCTCTAGGATTGGGTAGCATAGTGTGTGTAGGTTTTAGATATTGGTGACCCCTTTGTATTTGTTCAATTTATTTTCTGGAATTTCATTCGCTTTCCATTGTTTTCCTCCTTGTTTTGCTTCTGTTTGTATGCTTTTTGTACCTATTTGACAATTGTTCATTTGACCCTCAATCAGTGGCTACACCTGTTGATGTTCTTGCAGCGTCAGGCTGTATCTTCCAGACCCGCGTATGAGATAATTCAAATGGAGCCTCAACGGCTATTTGAATTATATACACTCTATTATGGGCCAACTTGAAGCAATATAGAGACACATCTTTTGATTAATATGCATTTAGTTAATGGAGCGATTTAATGAAGAGGCACGTATTCCTAAGGAGATGCAATTCACTTATGGCCGACTTCATTTGTTAAGATTATGATTTGTTTAGTATGGCCGACTTCCTTGAAGAGACAATGCTGACTTCTTGCATTTAATTGTGACGACTTTTGTTAGAGGCCGACATGATAATTTGAAGAGATGCGTCTCTTCAAATCAGTTGTATATATACTCATTGGTTCGTCCTCTCATTATTCATTCATTTTAGTTCATATTATATATACATGCGAGTTCAGTCCAAGTGCAGAAGGCGAAGTCATTGATTCAGATTGATTATTGTCAAGTGTGTGTTCTTCAAGGTGGTGCGATATCTCTTGAGGCTGTATCTTGTATCAGCGAAATATTGTTCTGTGTTGGCTGTATTGCATTCTTAGTTGGTGCTCATATTCGGCCTTCAGACTGGCCTATTGTAAAAAGAGACTTTCCTTATTGAGATTCAATATATAAGTATTATATTGTGGCTGGGTTTTTCTCCCTCAAGAGGAGGGTTTTCCCAGGGTATCTGCTGTGTACTGTGTCTGATTTTTGAATTAATTTTCTGTGCACTTATCTGATCACTAAATTTAACAACACCAATCTAGTATCATAGTTTAGTGTTCCAAGTGCTAGAGATAAACTCGCAACAATTCCATTGACGAAGCTTTGTGCAAAGTATTGTCACATTTTAGGTGAACTAGTGAAGATGTCTCGTAGGAAAATGGGGTGCAAGAAACCAACAAACAACCCATGTTGTAGATATGGCTGATGCATTGGGAGCCATTCATGTCTAGCTCAATTATTGAAACCACACAACAAAGAGGTCTTGTGCTCAAATCATTTTTCCCAAGGGTTGTACCGAAAATCCTATTTCTTCATTTGTATGCCCTTTTGTAGTTTTCTATATTTTTTATATGTATCCCATCCCCTTCCATATTTCTCTAATTTTCTTAATCTTTGCCTCCTATATTCCAACTATTATGGGGTTACATTTGAAAGCTATCTTCATAGTATCTTTGAGGGCCTTGGCTCAATTGGCTAAATGGTGCAAGGGCACCTACCTTCATTTTGTAAATATGGTCAAATGTTGGGTTTTTCTCAGTGTTTTGAGTCATATTGGATGTAATAAGGTCTATTTAGACCATTTTCAATGTAATGAGTCTCATAGGGTTGGTCATGCATAAAGTTGTCATGTTTTTGTAATTGTTGCAAAAGTTGCAATGCAACTTTGCAATTTTGGCTTGTTTTGGGAGGTGAACAGTCAAGTCATTCAAAAAGTGGTTGGAACCATTGGTTTGGAGTTGGATATGTTTAAATATGCCTTGAAAGGCTAGAGGCATTTTTCTGGAGTTGTTTTTGAAGATCAAGCAATAAGAAATCTCTGTTTTTCTGCAATTTTTTGTGTATTTTTTGCTGCTACAGCACTTTGTACGGTTCCGTACTGTGTGTTAATGATCTGAAGTGTGTTGGATTCGATGGTGGCATGAGTTAACTGTGTTTTTGCTTTGATTTGATCTGATTTCATAAAGTTTAAAGGGAGTTAGAGCCAATTTGGTGAAATCAGCCAGAAACCCTAGGTTAAGAGGGTTTGGTAGAAAAAATGGAATATTGAACCATTCCACCAGTGAAAACCTCTGCAAATTGGTGGAATGGCTTTAGTTAGGATGTTCTTCAAGTTTGTAGGGTTTGTAGATGCAGGGGATGGAGGTAGGGCAGTGTTTGATCGAGCCCTAGCCTAATATCTCAATGTATTAGACTTAGGAGTAGAGGTTAGAAGTAGGGTTTTGATAATTGGTGAATTTGTGGATATTTCAGTTGACAAAAGTTGTTGTTTCAGACCCCATGTGACCTGGTTGAAGTCTAGGAATGAGAGTTTGTGGTTGGGAAAGTGTTTAGATGGAAGTTGCTTTGGAAAACAAGCCTAATTGGGCTTAAGGGCAGCATAGCAGTCTATTTTAGAGGGTGTTGTTACAAAACAAGTATATGCACAAATTTGATATGTCCAAGAAGAGCATAAAGGGTATCTGTAATGACAATCCAATTGTGGGTTTGAAACCTCCTTTGAAAGATATGGTGAAATTTCACTATTTGATGTGCTATAAGCTAGATTGAAGGAATTGTGAGAACAACACCAAGTTAGGGTTCCCAAATTGAAAAGGCTATTGAATTGTGATTGGTTAGAGGACCTCCACCCTGCTCTGCATCACTAAAGCTTCCTGTTGCATGCAAGGGGTCACGAAGTCCAATCTTCCCCCTCCCCCCCATCTCCATGGTACCGGAGGGCATGTCGCACCGTCACTGGTAACATGAAAAAAGTTTAACAAGCGCACTGCAGTTTATAGGGAGGGCTACCCAATTCCTTCAGTCTAAATATTATCCTTATTAGGTTTGGTGTGAGTGGAGAGATATAATTTTAACCTTCTTCAATACCATTGTTACTATTAATTTTATGTGAACAGATTAAATGCACAGAAAATAATTCAAAATCAGAGACAATAACAACAGTTACCCTGGGAAAACCCTCCTCTTGAGGGAGAAAAACCCAGCAACAAAGATCTCTCTTATATTTGAACAATGACAACAGATCACTTTACAAATAGGTCTAACTCAAGACCAATATTCAGCACAGAAGTTCGCATCAAACTTGGCACTTCAAATTCTGGCAGAGACAAGAGTTCACAATCTGTCCTAAATCAATTCGCAATCTGATATTGAAGTACTGAGAGGAACTCACGCTTGACAGAGCATAGACCTAAAGAAGATCGCACCTGGCAGAGACAGAATATAGATCTACAGCAATTCGCCCCTGCATGAACTTTACTCTGTGAGATGTTCGCTCTTTTATATGATCGCACTGCACTGTGTGATATATTCGCCCTTTAATCATTCGCACTTTATCATCTGATAAATTCGCACTGGATCATCAGACAAATTCGCACTTGATCATCAGATAAATTCGCACTGGATCATCAGACAAATTCGCATTGGATCATCAGATAAATAATCATTCATACTTGATCATCAGATAAACTTATGTGCATAACCGAACTGGCATAGATGGTTAACAATGGACGAAACAATCTGTATATATACAAACGAATGGGAGAGACGCCTATCTTCAAATCTTTCATGTCGGCCTCTTAAGAAATCGCGCGCCATCTTAGATGAAAGTCGGCCTTGATAATATTCACACCTCTTCACAAGAGGTCGGCCACCTTTAAGAAATCGTGTCCCAAGAAGAATGAAGTCGGCTCCAAATAATAAACATGTATTAAATGTCTTCTTAATAACAGATCAAGATGAATTAGTATCTTCTCATGTCGACCATACAATGCAATGAAGATAATGAATAAATTAAATAGCCAATGGCTATCATTTAATTTATGTTCTCTCAACAAGGCTGAGCTGGAAGGAACGACAGACGCTGCTATATCATTAACAGTTACAAATCATCCCTATAAATACCTGCAGATAAAAAGAAAGATATCAAGGGCATGGACTTTAATGTTTCACTCACATAAGTCAACAATCAAGACATGAAACACGAAACAAACGAAGAGTCACCATACCACATCCCACAAATGAGTTTTCTTTGATGTTCATCACCATAAGCATCACTAATTTTGGGATATCAACCAACTTCATTTCCATCACCCAACATTATTCCACATTGCATTTAATGTCAATTAATGACTTCACAAAATAAACTTTATTATCACTCCCAATAGATTCAATATTGATCCAATTCCACAACAATCACTTGTGAATAGCTACCAACTACTCACCATCCCTTTGCGGTGTAATGGCTAAGAGTCTACCAGTATCCCCTATAGGACTACCAATTGAGGTTCTACCAGCATACCCTGCAGAAATGGTAGCTAAAGGTTTGTTGTATCCCTTGAGAATTTTGGCTAAATGTCTTAGTCATTATTGTCGCCATCCTTTACAGCATGGTTGAAAAACCCCACAAGTACTCATAGGACTTATGAATCAAAACTTGAGTCAAGTTACTCTTTGAAAAACTTGACGTTGAGTTTTTTCAAAAACTCATGGCAATTCATGCCCAAAAATCACGGAATCTTGACAAATATCACGTGTTATTTTTCAAAAACTTGCCCATGACATGATAAAATATTTGACACAACAGAATTACAGATTTCGTGATTTTATTTTAGTTTTTTACAACTCTGAGGATTTCCAAATGCTGTGCTGCGAGTGTTGCACTATTTCATTTTTGGTTTACACTTTAGTTGCAACTCCAGCAATGAAATATGGAGCTTGCAAGTGAAATAGGGTTTTTAATATATGTCTCCAAATTTGCAAACATATAATACACAGGTTGGATTGGTATGTTTGTTTTGTATTCTAGTTAGTTTATTCAACTTGTTTGTTTGTATATTTGTTTTGTATTCTAGTTAGTTTATTCAACTTGTTTGTTTGTATATTTTGTATGTTTTTGTTACATTAGCTATTGATTTCTAGCTAGTGTGTGTGTTATATTAGTTTCTGTCCTATTTGTTAGTGTTTTTGGTTTTTTTATTTTGATTGAATGAGATCTTGGAAAGCTTCCAAGCTTCTTCCACCATTCCAAACCTCTCTAGAGGTTTGCTATGCACACTGGGAACATTGTACTTCCCCTGCTTGTTTGAATCTTGCATTTCCAGCCCCCATTGTCAGAAGAGAATGTTGCAGCATAAGAGGCAGAAGGCGAGGTTGGTGAGCCATTAGGGATGGGTTCCTCGCATACACAACTTGATCCTATCACTATGGATGAGACTCTTATTGAGGATATTGCAGCTATACCATACACTTCTGCAACACACAGAGCAGCAACAGACTTTTTTGAGCTTTAATCATATAGAAGAAATTTATGATTTATAATCTTTATTGATATTAAACCTTTAAGTTCATATGTAATCAAAGGTTGAACTCAATTTTTTGATCTGTGATGTGTATTAAACTCTGATTTTGATTCATATATGATAGAAATGAGTAATTAGTTCTACAAATTCAGTAATATGTGTGTTTTTTAAGAATATTTTTAAAATTTATGTATTTCCAAATGTTTGATAAATTTTCCAAGTTTTTGCTGAGTCCCTAAAACTTTTGGGCCTGCCAAGTAATTGCCAAGTCCAAGTTTTTCAACTATGCTTTACAGGACCTCTGGCTAAGTATTTTGTCCACCATCCCCAGGAGGCAGTTGGCTTGTCATGATTGCCCTCAACCATTTCAGGACTGTCAGCCCAAAACTTGGAAACGGCAATTTTTACCTTCAATGATAGTCAACATTGAAATCACAACAATCCACTTTTCAATATTTCAAATGAATCATAGCCATTAATAAATCAGCAGTCAACATACCTTATAAATCAACAAAAAATTGTTCATCATATCATCAGTCAATGTTGAAAACTCAATCAAATGCCAATTACTCTTTGGTCAACAGAACAAAATAGGGAGCCAGCACAAGTCTCTTTTTGAAAGATTGATCCACACAATAAATATAAAATCAACAAAATTTGAACAGTCAATCCTCAAAAGTCACTATTGCAACAAAATCAGCAAAGGTAAAATTATTGGTCAGTTCTAAGGTTGACACATCAATCTTCATGTCTTCATTTTTTCTGCATTTTCGTGTTGGGGTCCATTCTAAGGATCAAAGAAATTTCCAATTTAGGTGATTATGGTCAACAAGGGTCACTGGTACACAAGTCAATATGCATTTAACATGAAGACATATAGGCTGGCATGGGTAGGTTGTCCAGTGCAGCATGCTAACCTGTAAAGATTAGAAGCTCTTGACACCAGTCAGGCAAATCAAGAAAAAACTAATATTAATGTCCAAGAGTGACTAAAGTAGGTCAATAAGATTCAGAAGTACAGCCAGTTCAATATAACAATACTTGAATAGAAAAAAACTCTGGAAGCTGGAAGAGTGTGAGAACCCTTACAGGTTCAAACTGAATTTTTCCTCTTTGCTGCACTCAAACTCTTAACAAGGGTTTATTTTTTTACATGTAGTATGAAAGACTCCAAGCATAAACAGCAAGAAATAAACTTGAACATAGATTTTAGGCAATCAACAAAGATGAACATAAATAAGGATGATCATACCCAGCAATGATAGCTTGTCTTCTTTATTTGATTTGAAAACTGATTACAAATAGAGAGGGCTGGAAGGTACAATCAGTCAAGTCTGATTTGAATTTCAGACCTTCTATTCATCCGCTTGTGCCAAAACACAAGTCCAAACCCTAGCCGTATAAGGGGAAGAAGTAGCTATGAGAAGTATGGAAGATATGCCCAGCTGGGAAATGACTGAAATACAACTGTAACTGCCCACTGGAAGTCTGATATCTCTGAGTTAAATCTGTATCAGCTGCTGTTACAAACCCTAATGATAACGCTAACAAAAATGCCAAGAATACACTACAAACTCAAGCTGCCATACACCAATGGAAGGCGATCAGGGTTAGGAAGGAATAATGACGTTGAAACCCTACTGTAGATGCCACACAACCCTCTGAACTGGAAATGAAATCAACTTGATGACTGATCAGATCAAGCATGAAGCTGGGAGTTGCCAAAGACGCCCTCCTTTGTCAAGCGAACCACTTGAAAACCTTTTTCCCTATGCCAAAAATGCCCTTCTAGCAAATACTGATGAAAGTGTCACAAACAAAATCCAAATCTGCAAAAGAAACTTATCTAAAGCAACCTGGTTAAGTTCTATTATGAATTCTGTTTGAATTCATCTCACATGGTGGAATGGGGTCATCACCATACCACAATATTCAAGGAAGCATCATCTTGAATGGACTGAAAACCACTTTCAGTCAAGAGGTCTCTCTCAGCAAACAAGTTAGAATCACCAAAATAACATGCCTTCCTATTACCCCAGCCTCCTTTAAATAAGATCTTAAGGCAAGGCTGCCCTAGGGTTGCATCAGATTGTCTTTATTAAAATATTCATGTTGCTTCAAGGCTAAGGTATCACTCAATTCGTCCCCCAAGAAGATCAGATTTTCTCTATTTAAAATATTCAATTACTTTTGCTTCAAGGCTAAGTTTCCTCAAGCCTTCTAGAAACATCTGAGTGTGTTTGTCTTTTTGCCTTTTTTTGGAGATTATAAAATGTTTCTTGGAAGCTTCCTACAGCCGCCCCAAGGAGGAGATCAGACTTGGTCTTAAAATAATGATTTATGGTGGCTTCTCCCTTAAGTTACCTAAAGTGCCACAGGAAGAGGGAGGCTTCTAGAATCTGATCAGATTTGGGTGAGGTGACTCACCTCCTTGCTTGTCCTCCTTGTTTGCTAGGTGTGGCAAAGAGACCTCCTTGCCTGCTTTGACCCAACATAGACCTCCTTGCTTGCTTTGACCAGCAAGTCGACCTCCTTGCTTGCTTTCACCTCCTTGTGTGCTTTGACCAGCAAGAGGGAAGAAGATTAGCATTAGGCTCTGCTTGGTTTAAGGTTAACACCTTCCTAATTCTTATTCACTACCAAAATTTGATTCCTATCACCAAAATTCATCCCCTTTTTATGCCTTCTAACCCACGGGAATGCTGGATGGGCTAGAATCGTGCCACCATGATGTCATTCCAAGAATGGGGACATTACAAAGAGAGACTAATACTAAAGCATTAACACAAACAACGAAAGCACAACAAGAGGGGGTGAACCATAGTCATCAAGTTCAACTACAAGGGGAAGATCCCTCAAGGGAAATGAGAGAACAAGAAGCCACTGGAAACCAAAGATAGATGAGTTTTAAAATGATGATATAATAAAAGTTAATCATTATAAAAGATATTTTTGTTAATTAAGGGTAAGACTGAAATCAGCTTCCTCATGACCCAGAGCCTTAGAGCACCTGAGGCTCCCCAAACTACCTTAAGGTTTTAAATTTTGACCAAAAATACCACTTACCAACTGTATAGCACATTCATCTAGAAGTCGTCCCTTCAACCATTAAATAGGCATTCATCCTCTTAAGAACTGAGAGAATGGTTCATCATTTGACAAACCAATCACCTTTAACTTTCTTATTTTTAGTGATTGCGATCAAGTTTGGTTGCCTGTGCACATTTTAAAGTGATATGGTATAAGTAGGAAGATATAATCCCTGTCAAATTGGCGACTCGCAACAATCTCTCTAGCACTTGCAACTAGTGCTCTCACACTTTCTTCATGCACTTGCTTACTGGCAATCAATCTCTCAAAGTCTCCTTTAAAGTATTTTGTTGCAACAGGTTTAAGTCTCCTATTTTTTCAATGTAGCCAGTGCCAACCATCATCCTCTCTGTTAGAAGTACCTATAAATCTAAGAGATCACTTTAAGCCACTTTACCTAGAACATGCTCTCAATTAACCACATTAGGGAGAGGCCAATGCAATAAAACCTTGTTTAGAGATAACTGATAAGATTGTTTTATTTGACTTTATATATTTGTATGTTTTTCCCTGACCTTTCTCAGGTTATTGAAGTTTACCAATGCAAAGAGAGGAGCTACATCTTCCACAGACTTACTCCATAAAATTTGTGCATAATCCTCTAACCCCAAGCTCTATTTACACTATTTGAGTGTTGCAGATATAGAAATTTGAATGCTTATAACTAGAATTGGTCCCTCTTTCATTTCATATTTAGGGAAGCCTTTTGCTTAGTTATACTACCTAATAGTCTCTGTAAGTACTATCAAATTAAACACTATTTATTTATATGTCCATATTGTTTATACATAATTGCATTGGAAAGCACGAGACCTGTGCATTGTTAACAATCAAGAAACCCAGAATTGACTCAGCTACTACTTATGAATTTCAAGTCAGTTTTGTTTGTGATATTCTTTGGAGATGATACATGTTTTAAAATTATTTTGGACCAAGATAGAAAAACAAATTTGAAGGATGTTAGACTTATATTCTTCATGTAAAAGCCAACCTTTAAATCTTGGAACTTTTTTAATTTGAAAAGCTTGATCTTCAATGGCAGACAAATCAGCACTACCTATTGAAAAAAGGGGAAGACAGCTTCATATATGTTGAAGTTTGCATCTGCTAAAGCCCCCAAACAAACAAATACTGGACATTGTTGGATTTCTTGTGGTCATTAAAGATTGCAAAAACAAATAAATAAAAGCCAAGTAAGAAACAAACGACTACCAATGTCAACAAGTTACACTAGAGATGGCCATAAGACCTAAATATTAAACATTTCATCTGTAAACATACAATTAACTGCCCAAAATGATAAAATAACCATGAGCTCTATTTCCTTAATGGCTGTAACTTTATATGAGGGGGTAGCAACAAATATGTCATATCTTCAATAATTCAGTCAAAACAGTTACAGTGAATAAAGTTCACGGAAGATATGTTATGCATATCAAAGTAAGCAATTAAATTTTATTTCATTGTTGTATATACAGAGTTCTCAAAGTTGTTTGAAATTCAATGTACAAGACAAAAAGAAGAGTCCAGAAAATTATAATGGATGAAATGATCAAGGAAGATTACAACATAATGTCATGAACCATATAAACTTAACACTGTAAACAATTTGCAACACCACTTGCATCCTCTGTATACTAGAGAGATCAACGCATTCCTATTATCGATCAGAGCTTGTATTCATTGTATACTAAAGGGACCAGTAGCATTCCAAAGCTCAACTTTGCCCACAAACAGAATAAATTTTAAGAGTAAGGAAAATTACCTCTAAGGAGGAGGAACACCGATGATCCATTGTATCAACTATATGCAAGAACTGAGGAATCACTCCTTTTAACTTGTCAATCAATCCTGGCTGTGATTTTAGGGCATTGAGAACCTGAAATAAGCAAGTTGCTATCAAATACACCAAAGAGACTTTGGAGTATATGCTTGTACTTTATTATCGCAGCTAGTAATCAGAGTACATGTCTTGAAATAGACAAGGGTTCCCAAACTAAGTATGGTTCTTTCAAAAATATAGACTTTACATACTAATTCCTTGGCTTTATAAAAATAAAGATCATCCTACTGATTAATGGCAATTCCAACTGTTATTAACTGGTAGCATTTAAAATGGCCAGAATGTGTTAAACAGAGAGCAAATTTTGTTACATGATACAAATTGGTGAGCAGGTCAAAATGAAAAGAAAGCGCATTGATTAACTCCATTAAGTATCAATGATAAGTTTAGAAAAAAACAGCAATATCACTTCTTTCTTTGTCTTCATTGTTGATTAGTTTTTTAAATGATAACAAATGGTACTTTCATATGCAATCCAGTTTTTAAAAATGATACAAGCAATCTATTCAAAAGTACTCCACTAGTTCTAATTTTTCCACATTTTAATAAATTACAAATGCTAAACACCATTATTTTTCTCTTCAATTTTACAGTTATACAAATTAAAATATGCACCCGCACCAGTTATGCACATATGATTCATTATTTAAAGAACCCGTATATTATAATTCACTACCCTCACAAAAAAGCACAAGTTTCACTCTAATTGATAGAAACGATTGAGTTTTCATGTCTCAAGATCTCAAAATGGTCATAAATAGAAAGGTCCAAGTTCTTTACTCAATCATTGTCATTCCTTTGTTTACAGATTCACCCATGAACTACGGATAAGCTCTAAGTGCTTTAATAGATTTCTAGAATGCTTAAAGATTCTTGAAATATGATGGTTATAGTTTAGCAGAATAGAATCAAGCATTCCAAAAATTGGTGAAGGATAATGCAGCTGCCACCAGGGTCATTTGTGGGTATTATTATAATTTATTTATTTCTTTCAGAAGTGTCGTACGCCTAAACCATAACAAATCTTTCTTAACCCACAACCTTGTGGACAAGAGCTCAAGAGATTGTTTATATGAATTGAAAAATATAGCATCTATTCCCTAAGAGGCACGAAACTGGAGTGATTAAAGACACCAACTTGCAGAGCCCTTGGATCTCTGTGTAAAATACCAAAAATTGAAGCAGATATTTCTCAGCATAATGGAAAAGTTGTTTCATTAAACAGCCCTCAAATATGTCCATACAAAGCACAGAAAACAATCAACAGACAAAGCTTCAGTACAAGTAGATATACAAGAGTATGAAGATTTGGATACAATTTGTTGTGCTCCATACAGAACTCCATGTCAAACAGATGACATGGAAAACATGTAAAAGAAGTCACAGCTTGTATTAAAGAATGTAAGAAAATAAGAAACTAGTCCATATGTCAGCTACTTATATATAAATATTCATAAGCTCCATGCACTTAAATCATCTTATCCTTTTAAAAGGAGCAACTTATCATTCATCTATTGTGGGAGAGTGTGCTTGCCAAGCCATCTTTGCCTTCATAATTATCTTTTATGCTGGTGCACAATTTCATGAGAAATTTTTGAAGAATTTTACCATTTAATGTATAAATGAAATTGCAGTGTCTGAAATTTGGTATGAGAACCAATCCATTTCTTGGACCAAGGACCAGTTCTCAAATGAGAGGCATAGGAAAACTTCTAGACATTTAGAGAATGTTCAAAAAATTAGACAGTGATGCACTTGTAGAGAAAATTATTATCCAATCTGATCGAGCTTCTTTTTTCTCGAGATCATCAAAAACAAAGCACGAGTGTCACAACCTATCAGAAAAAGTGAAAACTGAAGACAGAAAATTAATTATTAAACTAAAAATATTTATTTACAGACCAAGAAAGTTTCTAAGAAAAAAACAGGATAGGGTCATCTTCTTTGGATCATATGTTTGCTCAGGGTCAAAAATTCTCTTCCCACATTGTGTCTTGCATAACACTATTTTGTCTAAAGAAACAAACATTACCAGATAAAGATGCAGAATAGCAAAGGGAAAGAGTTGAAATACAGGATTATACACTGCATTACCAGTTCCAGATGAACTATAGGAAAACATTTCTATGGATTGTGTTGAGGCTACCAAGGACACAGAGGATTTGATTCTTATGTTGTTATTGTGGATAGATTTACTAATATGGCTAACCTTCTTCCATGCAACAGGGTAACAGACGCAAGTTAAGTGATAAATTATTTTTCAAGGAGATTGTAAGGTTGATGGATTGCCAAAGAGTATCTTGCATATGAGAGATACAAGTTCTTGAGTTATTTCTGCATAACATTGGAGGAGAAGATACGATCAAAATTGCAGTTTTGTTCAACTTATCATCCACAGATCAATGGAGAAACCTGAGTTGTTAATAGGTCCATAGGTAAATTTAATGAGCTGTTTAGTTGATGAAAGACTGAAGCATGGGATAATGTGCTACTGCAATCTAAGTTTGGGGTATAATAGTTCAGTTATAGGAACAAGTTATTAAATAAATCACAAATAGTAATGCTACACAGAAGGAGAACACTATGCTTCAAGGACACAAAAGTTTGAAGCTGGAGATTTTGTTATGGCATTTCTAATAAAGAAGATATTTCCCAAAGGATAAGAGTATAGCAAGTTGAGGGACACAAAAAAAAGTCATTTGGAGTTTCCATAGGCAAATGAGATATCTCCTATTTTCAATGTTGCAGATTGAAATGCTAATTTTCCTTTAAAGGCAACAAAACAACCCTTCTTCTATCCTTAAAGAGTGTATAAGTATTTTCCTTCCCATCATGGACAACTCTTGTATCATATCGTCTTGCCCTTCCAGCAAATAAGTGGACATGCACCAATGGGAATCACATTACATCATACCTCATCTTCATAATGCCCAACATTCAAAATACCTAAGAACGTTTCAATTAATTCCAAATCATGTCTGGGTTGCTTTTTGTTACACCCTGAATTTTGACTTGCAAATTACTTTAACTTTTACGTTAAAAATGTGTTTTTGATATCAATAGATGAAATTATAATGCAATGCAATGTGTTTCACTTTTAATGATTATTATTATTTAATCAAGATTATGATGTTGTGTCTAATAACGGACTAACTATGTTATTGGATTTCTAAGTGAAATGCAGAATCAGATTCTTACCCTCCCAGAGGAAGAGGGATAGTATCACCAGTAAGAGGAGTATAGACATGGGAAATAAACAGGTTAATGCCAAATGAGTCGAACACACACTCACGTAGGTTTATGTAACTAGTTCAGGTAAGTAACTCTAGTCCAATCGTTTAGTAACAGTATAGCAACAAAAATCTTTTGGGTAATAAATCGGCAAACCAAAAGTATAAGATTTTCTGAAAAAATCGGATTTAAAAAAATAATGTAAAAAATTGTAGAACAGATAAAAACTATTTTTTTTTAAATTGAAAGGCATTTCCATAGCATAGAGATATAGAGAGCAAATAAAATAAAGAGTTTAACTAATGAAATGTAGAAAATAGATTTTTGTAGTTTATATTCATATCGCTGATTACATTCATTGCACTGCACATCTTTCAAACTCAAAGCATTACTTCACATTGCATAACTAATAACTAGATGTTGATAGATGAAAAAATTTCAATTACAATATAGTTTTTTACAAAGTCAACCTAAGCAGTTATGCAATTACTTCACATTGCATAACTGATAACTAGGAGCAACTGCCAATTGCATTAGCTTGTCATGGCATTCCATGAGACCACATTTCTTTGAGGCATTTTTTCAAACAGTTCACTGCCTTGTCTATGCTACGACATTTTTCATACATGTCTACCAAAGCATTTTATCAAAAGTTCACTGCCTTGCTGCTATGGCTAAAAGCCTAAAACAGGTGCTTTCGAACAAGCTATGGATGCTTGGAAAAAATCTATCAAAGCATAATAGTAAGCAATAGCATAGACAAGGCAGTGAACTATTTGAAAAAATGCCTCAAAGAAATGTGGTCTCATGGTGATGAAATGACATGACAAGCCATAGACAAGGCAGTGAACTGTTTGAAAAGATGCCTCAAAGAAATGTGGTCTCATGGTGATGGAATGCCATGATGAATGCCTATGGTGATGGATTGTCATGGCATTCCATCACCATGAGAACACATTTCTTTGAGGCATCTTTTCAAACAGTTTACTGCCTTGTCTATGGTACGACATTTTTCATACATATCTATCAGAGCATTTTATCAAACAGTTCACTGCCTTGCTGCTATGGCTAAAAGCCTAAAACAGGTGCTTTCGAACAAGCTATGGATGCTTGGAAAAAATCTGTCAAAGCAAAATAGTAAGCAATAGCATAGACAAGGCAGTGAACTGTTTGAAAAAACGCCTCAAAGAAATGTGGTCTCATGGTGATGGAAGGCCATGACAAGCCATAGACAAGGCAGTGAACTGTTTGAAAAAATGCCTCAAAGAAATGCGGTCTCATGGTGATGGAATGCCATGACAATCATCACCATGAGACTGCATTTCTTTGAGGCATTTTTTCAAACAATTCACTGCCTTGTCTATGCTACCACATTTTTCATACATGTCTACCAAAGCATTTTATCAAACAATTCACTGCCTTGCTGCTATGGCTAAAAGCCTAAAACAAGTGCTTTCGAACAAGCTATGGATGCTTGGAAAAAATCTATCAAAGCATAATAGTAAGCAATAGCATAGACAAGGCAGTGAACTGTTTGAAAAAATGCCTAGAAGAAATGTGGTCTCATGGTGATGGAATGTCATGAAAATGCCTATGGCTATGGATTGTCATGGCATTCCATCACCATGAGACCATATTTCTTTAAGGCATTTTTTCAAATAGTTCACTGCCTTGTCTATGCTGACATTTTTCATACATGTCTACCAAAGCATTTTATCAAACAGTTCACTGCCTTGCTGCTATGGCTAAAAGCCTAAAACAGGTGCTTTCAAACAAGCTATGGATGCTTGGAAAAAATCTATCAAAGCATAATAGTAAGCAACAAGCTATGGTCTCATTGTTTTTTTTTTTTCTCGTGAAAATCAGCACGATTTTATTTGCGTTTTTTTGTAGGTTTTAAACATGTTTTTTGGCAATTTTGCAGTTTTAAATGGGAAAAAATTGTTGACCAAAAGGTCAAAGATTTTTTCAAAAAAATCATCCAGCCTGCAGATTTTTTTAAAATCGCGATTAATTGGGTTTTTTTGCAGATTTCTGTTTCTATGGGTCACTTTAGTTAATTTCATGTTTTGACTAAGTTTGGGACGAGTCGTAAGGTTAGGATGAGCCTTGTCGGTTCCTTGGCCTAGTCTATTTCGATAAAAATAAAGTGTTATATAAGTATCATCTCTGTCTTTTCAATTTATCAACTTTATTTATATAAAGTCTAATCGACTATTATATATATATATATATATATATTAAATGGCATTTTGAAGGCAGATCGACATGCTAATAAAAGCATGTAAAGCTAATTAAATATATTCAAACTATATAACCACTTTGTGCTGCTTAAAAGCCTCCATCAAAGGCTTCAAACAGGGAGTTTTAAATCAGCTTTAATGCCATTATGGAGAGCACAAAGGTGGCGCTGAAGTTTCAACTGATTTCTAAAGCCATTAAGAAGCAGTAGCTTCTATTTATAGTATACATATTAATGTGAACAGAGGGAAAAGTGAAGTCGCTTGTTAGGGAGATTATGATTCTTTTAGTGGTGATTAAAAAGGTAGTTTAAAACATGTTGAGGGAGAGCAGTTAAGTGGTTAAGCCGGCGCAAATAGAGAGGAAAATATTGGATCATTGCTTTACATTTTATGTTGGAGGCATTTTGTTTATCCATTATTCATACCACGGGGTTTGAGAGGAGTGAAGAGTTGAATATGGAAGAGGTTTATTATTATTGAAAGACTGGAGTTTATCAGGCAGAACGACAGGGAATGGGAAGATGTAGCGCAGGTCTGTGTTATGTTGCAGAGTATCACGCCATTTATATGCATTATATAGACAAATCTCTCTAGTTTTGAGCAGAGAGTTTATATTTGGCTGCTAGCTGTGGTGAATACTGAAGAAGATATATAAGCATATCAGAGTTTTAATGTTGGCAAGCTGAGATTTCTTGGAGCAGCTTAGTCGAGCACAGTCTGTGTATTGGAATTTCTAAAGTGCAGAAACAGAGAGTTAACACAGGCATGCTTTCATACTTTACTTTTCTTGTGTAATTTTGCAGTATAAATTTAGAGTTTCAGATATGAAAAGATGAAAGAATAGTTAAATATGATGAATCATATATGTTGAATAGAGAATGAATGGTCTGATTTTTACAGACCTATGCACAAAATTATTTAATCTCTCTTTCAAATCTGTAATAAATAGCACAGAAGTGATTTATCTCTCAACTGTGATAAGTTAAATAATTTATCCCATTTTTCTCAAGAAACTACATTTACAGTTTGATATAAATAAATAAATAAATATATATATATATATATATATATAAAGAGTGCGCAAGGGATATTCTATGTTATATATTTATAAAATTATAAGATAAGCTTGATGCTTACTCTGTTGAGTTGGCTGCCAATAGTGGCATAGTATGATGGTTAAGTTGTTGTAGTCATAGTTGGCAGACTAGCCCAGTTTTGGGCGAGTCTTGAAAAAATCACGAGTTTTTTTTCCCTGTGAGTCTTTATGACTTTAACTCACCAAGTCTTTCTGCCGAGTCTTTTCCAAAAACTCGGCGAGTTTTTGGCGAGTTTTTGCCAAAAACTCACAAGTCTTTCCAAGGTGTCTCAAGTCAATGTCATTGTTTGAAAACATTATAATCAATATTGTGCATGGAAATAGAAGAGTAGCTTACTCTTAGATTTGAATGCAAGAACTTATGAACAAGTGGCAATAGCCAAGTTCTGAGATGTTGCAAGTATGCAACACGGGTGTTCATTGTCTGGAAAATGTTTCCATCAACTTGGTCGTTTACCAACTATAGTAAGTTATACTTTTATGATTTAATATCCTTAAGAAAAGTTAGAAAAACAATCAACTAGTCAGTCATGTGTTATACCTTAGGTTAAAGGTTGTTTCCAAGTCGAGTTAGAGGTGTGTGAACTTGCGACTTCATTTCCTAAGGAAGTGTTTGATATATTTCGAATATTTGGTCAAAGTAATGCAAAAGTCTCTGCTTGCATTAGTCAGTTCACCGTGTTCCAAAATTGCATATTCAATCAGATTGGTCAAACTTAGTTAGAGATGTCTAAAGTTGTACGGTCAATTGGTTATGTAGGACACAGCACTAAAACTCAAATGGCATGTATTTGTTGGTTCCTTTGTCTATACTCTTCGTGAAGGGTAGGGCCACTTCCAGTTGGAAGGTGTGCGCGGGACCGTCGATCTGTGGTTGGACGTAAAGTGCTCGGGCGATACTCTCCCTCTTGCAGACGACAATGTCGAGGCTTGTGAAACAAAAGCAAATTTCCAGATGTGGAAGACTTGACCTTGTATCATTTAATGTAAAATGTAAACTTGTATACTCGAAATGCATTTCATGTATGAATTGTAAATAAAAGATTATCTTATTTCTTAAGTTGCATTTAATATATTTCAAATTCAAAAGTTGCAATATTCATTCATATTTTGATCATGTACAACAAATGATCTATGAAAGTGAGAAATTTTTGCTATCCTATTTTTAAGCATATGTTTATTTACTTTTATGGTAAAAATCTAAGTATTTATTGTGTAGAAAGAGTTGGTATGTTACACTTTTGACAAAACAAACTAAGCTTTAGGCAACATTTCTAGAGAAACCGTATTATTTGACTAACATTAGCAATAATGACTTAACAACAATAACCTTTTGATTTGCATAATCATCAAAAAATATTCTTTCTCAACTATCTCTCATCATCTTCAAATTGAATCTTCTTTACCTAGAGTATGGTCAACCTTCCCAAAATCGATACTTCTCCATGTTTGATAGCCACAACATCATCTAAATCTACTACTCCTTAAACAATGTTGTTTATTGGTTCATTTCTTCTTTGTCTAGCATCTCCCTGAGGGCATTCAAGTGCACAATCATCTCCTTCACCATACCTATAACATACATTTGGCCTTCTTGGATGATAACAGCCACTTCGAAAGCCTAGTCCACTCTAATTTGGTTCTCCACCTAATCCATTGTATATTTCACTTCATTTAAAAGTATCACATCTTTTGGATCTTTTGATTTGGATGTAGATGCCCCCAATCTCTGTTGAAGGGTGAATTTCCTCTCTTTGCAAATGTCTTTGACACACATTCTCGTTCACCTTTTCTTCAAACTTCAATGTTAACCAATAAACTTCATCAAGCAACTACAATTGAACTAAGGCTAGTTCATTCTAAAGTTGAGAACATAACCCATTTAAAAATCTTGTTTATGTTAAACGATCATCTTCATGCATAGTGTCATTTTTTATAGCTTGATGAACTGATCAGAATATTCTTCAATACATGTTCTTTTTTCTCGATTTTGTGAAATTGCAAAAACAATTTTCGTTAATGGTCCAATGGCATAAGTTTTGCCTTCAAGTGCTTAAACCATGCTTGGCCACAACTATATCTTCCTTGTCTAGATTCTCACTCCAAAGCACAGTGGATTTCATCCTTGAAACTATAAATTTGAACCTTTGAGGATCACATTTTCCAACTCAAAATATTTTTTTAATTATTGAACCCAATCATATATACTTATGGATTTAATTCCCCTTAAAATTCTCACACTTAAGGTCTTGGAGTCTTGCTTTGTAAAAAATTCGTTCTCTCCATGGTATTAAATGCAACATTTTGAGCTCATGGCCAAACTTATTTGTCTAAATTATCCACTCTCAACAAACTAGCTTCAATGGCCACCAATGTCCTAGATACTTCTCTCAAATTTCCTCCAATTCCTGCATTCTTCTTTTCTTGCCCAATTCACTTCCTCTTTCAAATATTTCCTTTAGCTCTTCTTAGTTCTTACACAACTCTTCTCCAATACTCTGCATGTCAAAATATTGTTGTTTTTGTTTTTTTTAACACAATCAATGAATATTTCTAGGTTTAAATCCTCTTTGAATTCTAAAACTATGAGTCTCATAGAGTGTCGCTTTGTGACAACAATTATACATCTCTGATGGGATTAAATGCAACATTTTGAGCTTGTGGCTAGACTTCTTTGTCTCAATTATCTTGTTGCGACAACCTAGCTTCAACAGCTGCCATAGTTTTAGGCACTTTTTCAAATCTCCTCTAGTTCCTGCAATCTTCTTCTTCTTTCCCAAACCACTTGAACTCCTCTTTGAGTCATTTCCTGTAGCTCTCTTCCACAACTCTATTCCCAATCTTTCTTCAAGCTATTGTAACTCACTTCTTGTGCACCAATACTAAAAAAGACTCTCCGTACAACCAATTCCTCCACAATCTTCTCACTTAGGCTACTCAACTTCAACAACACCAAACGCTTAAAGTTGATAGCAACTGGCATTGGATGTGAAGCTAGAAGAAAATATAACAAAGAGTTACAGAGAGGAGACATGATATGAACAGAAAGACAATTGCACTAAATTACTTTTTTTTTCCTACTTACACATTATCCAACTTTAACAATGCATTCATATTGACTTACTTTACAAGAAAGCTTAGACAATGGTCCTTCAAAACTGTAGGCCTCCCAAAACCATGGTTTCCCCAAAGCCATAAGCCCAAAGACATTAACTGAAATCCTAAACCACATACTTTGACCATCTATGATTTATGGTTCACAATTAGTTACCAAACACTCCATATTTATTTTCTAGTACCCCCATTCAACATAACTCAGATAAATCTAACCTATATACTTCTACCTAGATACCCAAATTACACTACAAATATTAAATGTTGGGAGACCACATGTATAAAATTTTGGAGAAGGTGCTCAACACACATCCTAACACCCTTCTGCTCTCGCATCAGCTCCTTTATGCATGTTTTATATGCATGCTTACTACAGAGTATGTATTTATGATCTTCAAGTTTCACAAAAGAGTTTATAAGTGTGAATAATTAACATGCATAGCTATTATCTTCAAGCTTCACTAAATAGTTTTGAAGAAGTGTACATGATTCTACCTAATTCATTAGAATTCCAAGCAGTGTTCCACAAGGATGCGTGCCCCCCGAAAATCTTGTTGTTTTCGAGATGGGGACGTTTCCGAGACTCGGAAACGTCCCCTGTTGTCCCCCCGTTTCTCTGCCGCCTCTGAGACATCTCTCTTTTGAGGGGACTTTTGGACGTCCCCAAGACTTCCAGACATCCCCCAAAGTGCAAGAAACTTCCAGGCGTCCCCCTCAAAAATGCATTAAAAAATGATTTTCTTTTTAAAAAACAAAAAAAAAAATTATAAATTTAAATTTTAAAGTATTCTTAAAAACCTAAAAGGCTAAATCAACTATGCCTTTGACTTTTTCCTCTATTTTCATTTTGCTATTTAAGTGTTTACACAACTGAGCATGGGTGTTTGAGTTCGAGCGATTGAAAGTTACAGGTATGACGTTTTTTTATTTCATTTATGTTTATGCTTTGTTGGATGTATATACCCGTCCAAAGCTCCTATTCAAGTTGCACTTGCAACCGCACAGGCAAGGAGGGGTCGAACCCTAAAAAAAATTTAAGCACGGGCAAGGCACGTGAACTATTATACTGAATGCCTCAAAGAGATGTCATCTCGTGGGATACATCTACTTCTAAATATGGAACATCTAGTTCTCGTTCCAATGTCTATTAAGTATATTTTCATTTTTATTTTGAATGTTCACTAGTTCAATGAAATCATTGCAATGTGTTTAAACTTTAAACTTTACTTATTCCTTAGGCTTCTATAATTATACATCTTTTTATAACTAATTTTTCAAGTACTATATGTATTTCAGCGCACCGCTCCCCCTCCTCCATCCCCCCGCCGCCCCCAAACTTAGACCCCCCCGCCCCCGCACCCCCGAAACGCGTCCCCTATCGTCCCCCTGTCTCCATCCCCATACCCAAAACCCCATGGAACACTGATTCAAAGATAATAGTTTATCATTTTGTCAACATGCATGTCAATTATCTTTATATTTAACTTAAAAGTTTACATATTTATTATCTACAGCTTAATTTAGAATTTTGCATATTTACCATCTTTTTTTATTAAGTATTTTAAAGATGTGCACGATGAACATATATATCTATCATCTAAACATGGAAGAGTTCAATTTCATGTTAACTTATTTTATTATGGTTGTCTCTCCCTTCTCCATAAATAGCTTTTAGTAAATTGCATTAACAAATTTTCGGAGTGCATTCAAAGATGAATAAGAATGAAAAAAAGAAACAATACAATTTTTTGGTGTGATAGTTTTGTCACACCATTGGTATTATAGTCCCCTATCAAACACTTCAAATGAACTTATTAAACTCTGAATGTTCATCTAGCTCCAATATTTCTCTTAATTTTTGGGATAGAGGAATAGGAGAATGGCTTTCTGAGATGGCAAAAAAATGACCATATTTTCAAGAAAGCAAGGAATGATTAATAAAATATATATGAATATAAAAATTACAATAAAGTGTGATTGAAAACTGCATAGTTCCCTCTTTGCATCCATTTTACTAATATTTTATAAATATGACAAATAATAGTCTTGATCATTTTGGCCATATTTTCCATCCCGTAGCTCATGCCTTTTGTCCATTCTCAAGCCCACTTCATTCTTCCATTGCCACATGCCTTGACTTTGATGTCCACTCCTCCTAGACACCAACAAACATGCTTGTGTCCTTGGACACCAATGCTCACACTTGTGTCCTTGGACACCAATACCCACGCTACCGCCCCTCGAATTCAAAATTATGTTTTCCCACCTCTCTCACCTAACTCAAACTCTAGCTCATTCCCAACAACTAGAAACAGCTTGGAAATGCTTCTCAAATTTATAAAAGAAATTTTTAAATGAAAATGAAATAAGAATCTAGGGGATAGGATCGAGTATTTACTATTTTTACACCCAATCACACCCTTCATGGACACCTTGTTGACGCCTGATCTGAGATTACTTTATCATGGCTCTTTGTATTACCTTGTTGCCCTTCATGTTGAGAATCAATCCAAGACATCTTAAAAAGGGTTTCATTTTCTGCTTCTATTGAGCTTGAATATTGCCTTGATCAAACCATCTAGCCACTCTAATGAATTCTTGCCTTAATTTTATGCTTTGTTGTCTTTGTCTAGATCCTAGTTTGCATCCATGACATACTGGTTTAAGTTTTTCAGTAAAGGATAAAAGTTTTGCACCTTCTCCATGCGCTTTTGTTCTAAAAAGATTGACTTACCATCAACACTCACTGCCCACTTAAGTGATTTGTTATATCTATGGAGTAACCAAATACTGGCCATATGAGCACTGATTAACTGGCTTGATAGGCCAAGTGCTTATCTCCCAAAGAACCGATGTATCCATGTCATCAATTTTAGTGCCCAAAATTGATGTTTCTCAAGGCATGTTAATGTGGATGTTCTTGATCAGGTTAATAATGCAGCATGTGCATCACCAAACACAAGTGACAAAGTAGACAAAGTTGTTGCAAAGATCCACATGGCATGTTTTGATTTGTCAACAAGCTCACCAAAAATCTCTTTATGAATACACTTTGTGTTCAGTAGAGAACAAGAACTGTTGATTTTGGTTCTACTCACCTAAATCAACAGCAACGGATGATTGACAAAATAAACTATTGGCATCTTTCTAATCAGCCAATGTCCCACTAACTGATCTTAGGGACTAGTAGTTGTCAGCCATTGTTTAAGTCTGAAACTTACAGCACTTATTTAAAGTGCTCAAGAAATTGTTCGGAGGATGCATGGTGTATTCCTAGCATTCACAGGTCATCAGTCAAGTGGTTAGAAAATGCTCAAGCACCCTAACAATGAATCACTGTTGATTTACAAGAAGATGTATGTGGACCACTGATCAATGCAAAGACTTGATGAATCAAACGGATATATAGTTAAATACAAATTTTAGAGGGCATATGCATTGTGATTGGTTCCTAAGATCAATTTTATGTGCAAAGAAATTCATAATTTTATGGCCCGCAGAGAACTTTGTTCCTAGCCATTGATTTGCAAAAGATTTATTATAAGTTGTCAATCTAATGGAATTTGAAATGCATTAAGGATTCAAATGTTGTTGTGAGTGTATGTGTCATAATCTAATTGATCATAGGGGATCAATAGATTAACACTCCAGCTTGTTTGCAATCAACCAATGCACCACTTCCATTGATCTAATAAGTTGTTGTCAAACATTGAAGTGGATGACACAAATTAAGTAACGACTATTGTTGCTATAATCAAAGTATTTGAATTATTTCTTCAAGGATTGGGTCATTGTCTTGCTGCTATAAGTATGGGTATTTATTCCTAAAGAAAATTGAATCTAGGCCATTGCAGTGACTAGTGCTCCAAGGACTAAAGACTTGGCCAAGGATATTTGAAAGAGCTACCCAGCAAAATTTGGTGCATAGCAGATCATTAATTGATTAATGTAGTGTTCATTTTAGCAATACACAAATCACCCACGGTTGCAAAACCTTGAGGGTGAAGCTTCCTTGCCATTGTTTCTTGTGAGCTTTTAACAAGCAAGTAAATGCAAGTAATGTGTCGGCGTTTAAATTTGCACCTCTGGAATGCGTATTTGAAACGGACAGCTATGCACAGTAAAACTGCTCTTCAAATTAGGAGGGGAAGCTCCCTCTTGCTGATGGTGTTGAAAGAAAGTAAACTAAAAACTAAGTTGCCTATCTTTTTGATCAGCTAGAGCACAAGGTTTATAAAACACAAACGCCGCAGCTGAGATTTTCTAATTAAGAACTTCAACTACGACTAACTTAAGCTAAAGACGTTTCTAACTTCTCAAGTAATACGCAAAGCAAGAGAAATTAGAAATGAACAAGGTTGATTCTCTGACAAAGGCTTAAGAGAACTCTTTCTCAACATACATCTACACACTTTAATGTAAGCTGAAATTAAGATCACAAAAGCATAACACAAATAACGGAAATCTAAGACGTTATACCAAGGCAAAGGAGGCTCATGATTTTATTTCTCAAACTTCTGGAACAAAAGATTATCCTAACACATGCGCGGAACAAGAACTTGTAGCTAAAGAGGCTTGCAAACTTGTTCTTACACAAAGAGAACAGCAATTACAACAACTTCTTGTTGGCTAAAGAGACTCAACAATTCGCTATCATAAAACAATTGAACAACACTGAATAACAAATAGAAGGCACTTAGGCTCAGCATTTTGTTATCACTAGCATGGTTAAAGAAAACTAATGAGCAAAGGCTCTTATTTATAGGCAAGCAGAGGAGTAGGGAACCCTAAAATCTCCTTGCTTTCACAATCTAGGGCTTGCTCAGCAAGCAAGCTTTATTTCTAAATTTAGAAAGAAGATAACATCTAACACCTAATAAAGCAGGAAAAGCGGGAAACGCCAACTATTATGTTTATCTTCTTTCTCTTCTTCAAAGAATGGATAAGAATTGCTCCAAGAATAGAAAGAAAGCAGAAAGAAAGCTTCTAGATGAGAGCTTGCTTTAAATCTCAATGACATCAGCTAAAAAGCAGGAAACTGTGTCCCGGTTCGGTGCATCTATCCCATCAATAGCAAAGTTGCGTTTTTCCAAGATATCTTCTCCATTTGCAATTGATCTCAGAAAATCTTCGACCTCATTGGCCGCTTTTTCAAATCTTGCTGACATCATGGCAAGGTGATTCATTCTGCCACCAACTATATTGCTGCTATCATAGCTGCAAACAACACTCTGAAATTGAGTTTGCACTTCATCTAGCCCAATTGACTTGAGGAAGGGGCTGATCTTCAATTCGCTTCTAAGCATACATCGGGAGAGGCACATCCTCATCATCATCTGATAACCCTTCAATGTCTTCTGATAAGCAGTCTTTCATCTGGTGAAGATTGAGCCTACTGTAACTACGACTCCGCACCTCAAACTCATCTATGCAATTGGCCCAAAAGTCTTCGAGAGTGGGTAAGTGAGCATAGTTTTTCTCAAGTCGGCCAACGTAGACACCATGAGGGTCATAAGATCGTCTCTCGCTGTAAGGCTTGAGACCAAGTTTATCTAACTCATCCCCCATGGCCTTAGCATCTGCTGTTGTTCTGCATGTATAAATTCCCAACACCAATGGAAAACCGAGGGCTGGTTTCTTTTTGTTCCTCAAGACTATGTGGACCTCGTGTGCCTGCCTTAAGAACTCCATGAAGACGACCTCATCTAACGGGTACCTTGGTAACATGAGTGGAGCGCCTGAAAAGCCATAGACTCTGAGATAGGTGAAAGTAGGAAGTTGTATAAACCAATCTGCCCATTTCGCCATCGTTGCCCTTGCAGTGGATGAAATATGAACGTGCAACTCATTGTCCAGGTCTCGCACTGTGTGAATCAGGAAAGCCTCATTCACCCTCTTATAATGATGCAATGACTTTGTGAACTCCAACTGAGGGTAATAGTTGTAGATATGTTGTATGTTCAGAGATCCTTTGGTGTTCAACCCTCTGAATTGACCTTGGAAGGCCACCAGGTAGACTAGGTAGGAAACCATGTGGAACTCGTGAATTTGGAAATATTATGTTATCTGCTGATGGAGGTTGTCACTGATCAAAGTGGCCCAATCATAGAACTCAGTTTTCTTCATGATGTGAGGAATCACATAGAACATCCATGGTTGAAACTTGGTAACATCTTCTTGTCCAGTGACCCTGTTGAGCAAGGTGATTATGATGGCAATCTCATCTCTGAACTCCCCTCGCCCGACGTTCTTAGGCAAAGTCTTATGTTTCTCCTTCATCCACTTCTGTGCAATCTTCTTACTATAGTTGTCTTTGTGCATTTCCCACATTCTTTCACATTCGCCCTTTGGGATAGTGACACTTTCAGGCCACCTGCAAAAATAATGAAAATTACATGAAAGAGAGGTGTTAAATAGACTTAGGGTTTGAAATAGGTTTGTTTTCTTTTGTTTTTATCTTCAAAACCCTAAAATCAGCTGGTTCGATGAACTTGGACATTCTCTTCCTCTTGCCATTTTGAATCTTATGAAAATTTTGAAATTTTCACTAAAGCATTGCAAGTTGGGCGCCCTTCTTGGCTAGGGGCACCAACTTTCTCCAAAGTTAGTCATTTTTTAGGAATTTTCAACTTTTCACAATTTTGACCCCCTACTTTGACCTCAATCTCCAGCTTCCAGATTGATCCAATGAACGAGCCGGATGATTCATCACGAAGCCTAGTTGAAACTGAGAAGATCGTTTTGGAGGCGTCTCTGGCGAAAAACTTCGTTTTGACCTTCAAATTCATGGGAGCCTATTTCCTCCAGGGGCGCCCATTTTGTCCAGAGTTAGCCATTTTAAACATTTCAAGTTCTTCATTTCCCTTTGATCTTCTGATGAAATCTTGACTCTGGGAGCTACACTAATCCGACTGACTGGCTATTTGTTTCGTTGGATAGGTCGACTGAAATCAACGAGGTGATCTTAGGCGCTACATTGGAAAATTCTATCATTTAGGGCTTCAAAACCTTGGGCGCCCTTTCTCTCCAGGGGTGCCCATCTTAACCAGACTTAGCCATTTTAAACATTTCATCAACTCTCTTCTACAGATGATCTCATCAAATCTGATGACCCGGAGCTCGGATTGGCTGATGGTTGGGCTCGTTGCAGAGCTGAGAAGATTCTGATAGGGGTCTTCTGGGAGTGCTGACTGCAAAAAAGTCCATTAGAGGCATCAAAAGCTTGGGCACCCTTCTTGGCTGGGAGCGCCCAACTTCACCATACTTAGAATATTTTCTTGTATTTTCACCTTGCTTTTGAATTTTAAAATTTCACTCTCGTCAAACCCTCTATTCAGCCTTTTGCATTTGACGATTACCAACTCCGATTGACGTGTTGATGATCTCATTGGAAAGCCTGTTCAAATCTGAAGAAATCACGCTGGAGGTTCTACTAGAAAATTTACCTGTTTAAGCCCTCAAAATCAAGGGCGCCCATATCCTTCTGGGGCGCCCAACCCCTCCAGACTTAGCCATTTTCTTGATTTTCATCTCTCAAAGTTGAAACCTTCATTTTGTACCTTCAACTTTGATCTGGATTTGCCGAAGATTGGCCAGTCGGATGCCTTGACGAAGATATTTGTTGTGAAGCGGACTGAAATTTGAAGAGATTGAGCACTTTAGCAAACCCTAACTGCTAGATTAGGCCCCTTAAAAATTTGGACACCCCTGGGCACCTGGGGCGCCCAAAGTTCCCAGACTTAGTCAAATTTTGGTGATTTTCATGTTTTTCATTCTGACTTCTGTTTGGATCCTCCCTGTTTGATCTTGAATTCCGAATGATTGGATGATCTGATGACTGTACCGTCGAATCCGTTGCGGAGCTGGAAGGAAAGTGAACAACCTTACTTAGAATCTCAAACCCTAATTTCATCATCTGGTGCCCTAAAAAGATGGGCACCCTTCTTCACCTAGGGTGCCCAAATCAAGCATACTTAGTCAAAATTTCACTATTTTCACCTTCTTCCTCGTTTCTTCGTGCTTGCTCACCAACTCACCTCCTATTGAATGCTTGAGTGTTGAATCTGATGCCTGGCAGCTGACTGACCTCCATTGATGACCTCGGAGCTCCTGATATGCTTCTGAAAAAGCAGAATAGACCCACTAGGGCAAAACTGATCTTTTGGAGATTCTAACTGCACTAGCCTGATATGGAAGTATTTTGAGCAAATCAAAATCAGTTTGAACCCTAACGGACCAACTTTCTATTTTTAGAAAGTTTTGCCAGTATCCGTTTCAAAAGAAACCCAAAAAAAGTTACTATTTTTACGAAATTTCTAAAAATAGCAGTTTTCCTCAAAAGTAGGGATGAAAAACTCGGATCTGGGTTTTGTAGATTAAGTCACTCTAAGCAGACCGAGATCATCAAATTTTGCAAATTTTGAGTTTTTACCCCTCATGCAAGACATAGAAACCCCAATTTTGACCTTTTTGACGGATTTAACAAGACTTTTACTCATTTCTTCAAAATGTATAAGTGTAACAAAAATTTTAATTTTGGGGTACAACATAATGTGCTTGGATAAATGAGGACACATGGCATGTTTTGATTGGTAGTAGTGCATCAAGCGATCATTGGGCTAACAGTTTTGTAGGTTCTCCATCACCCATGACTGTTGATCTATGATGAGACTAATCTGAGCTATCAATTTGGTTAGCCGACTTGTTGATAGAAAGTGGTTGAGAGTGAACTGGTCAAAGAGGCTTTTCAAATGCAAACTAAACTAGTCAAAGAAGCTTGAATGGCACCTTTGGGATCCAATTAAAAAGGTTGGAAGCATTGATTGACAGTTGGTGCCTAGATCGATTTCTGCAGATGTAAATCCAATTTAAGGGCCTTGTTACTTGAAAACGAGGTGGATAGAGAAATTAATAAGAAGCATGACACTGCCCGTACTTTTTGCAAAGACCAAGATGGAAATTGAGTCCTTAGAGTATGGGCAACCTTTTGACCATGAATGAATGTCAGAAGTCACTGGAATTAGGTGCCTGGAGACTCTTTGCATGAAAACATTAAGAGATTTCCCCCTATCCGCAAGTGATCTGATCTGATTGAGCATGTTGTGTGATTTACAGGAGTAACTACTTCAACAGAGAGGTTGTTGCAACAAATTTATCAAATGCATACTTGAAGTATGATGTAGATGCAACAATGCAGATTGCAACAGGTGTCAACAATGTAGTTGATCTACGCTGAATTGTTGGGTATAAATATGTCTCTTGTGTGGAGAAAAGATAGTCTGCCAAATTTTGGATTGTCTACATTACTCTACAATATTTAGGCCAAGTCTATATAGGTCTCCTTTGGTTAGTGTAATCTTTGGCATCAAAATTTGTATGTCAAACCTAAAGTCTTTGTATCATTCACTGTTTTGTAAAATCTAGATAAGGTATTGTCAAGCAGAAATTCTCTCCATGATCTAGATGTCTTGATAATTGTGAAGCCCTCTTAGAATAGCGTATGGAATTTCTTTGATTAGTAACACTGGTTAGAGAATGTTTGGTTATATGAAATTTCCTGATGTCTTAGGATTACATCTAAATTAAATTGCAGCTAGACTAATGGGATTTCAGATGTAATGCTAGTTCTCTATTTTAGTCTTTAGATTTCCAAAAGCGTGTACACATTATCTTCAAGTTTTTACTGTATCGCCCAATGGACAAGGCAACAGTCCCTTTTTTGTAAAATGATCTCTCTCTACATTGAATATCATCCTCTTGTTCTGTGTAGGTTAGATAAGTATAACTTAGTATCCTACCAATCTGCATAACCCAGTAATATGTACATTTGCCAAATCTTATAAGAGCTTGCATTTAATATTGATTTTCAGAGAGCTGTGCATTTTTGCATTTTCAGGTCATATATAAAGTAAGAAATCATAAATGAATCTACATGTGGGGATATAAATTTGAATTACATCTTTAGTTGCCTGTATAATCTGAAATGAATTTGCTGATAAGAGATCTTTAGGTCTGCAAGACCAGTAAGCCAGTGTAAAGAGCATTTACTGAAAAATATTTGGAATATTCTTAATAAAAACAATGTGGCTAAGCTATGCAACCTTATCTGTTTTTCATTTCTAAGAAGCATATACGATGGATCTTGCTTTGTTAGTCTGAACCAACCTTAGTTCCCCAGATTTGGATCTTGAGTGCATTCTCTAGAATTGTAGGATACAATTTGGAGCACAAACACACCTAGAATCTACAACACCATTAGAATTCCCTCTTGCTGCACACACCACCATTGAATAACAACACCTAGTTCAAATACCCCAAGCTTCAAAAACAAACTGTTGAATCAGCCTTGGGCTCTGACTGAGGCAAATCCAAAAAACAGCCCCAGGGTACCAATTTTCTACAAAAAACGGTTGCAGGTTTGAAGCAGTCATTCATAGAGGGCACTGATGCCTACATACAAGACACCAGCACCCCCAGTGGACACCAGTGCCCCAAGAAGTCGTGAGAAGGGGACCTCAAGACACACACACACACACACACATATCAAGACACACACACACACACACATATCAAGACACTAGCCATAATCATCCAACAAAAACTTCCAGAATCTGTCTGAAGGTCTTCGACTCTTCAGGACCTCTTCCAATCAACTCTTCAGATGTCTTTAGCCTTCTACAGTCACTTGGGCAGACAAGCTCTCTCTAAACCTTTAACATTTTATTTTCTAGTAATAGTTCAATGTCTACTCTCATAATTTCTTGTTCATTAAAATCTAAAATGAGTTATTACAGAATTTGATTTCGTGAATGAATTAGATTTTAGACATATTGGGAAATAATCTTGTAATTAGAAATAGAACGCACTAATTAGTGAAAACTCTATTATTGTATTGCAGGAATATATAAATCTATAAATACTATAAATTTATAAATATACATGAATTTATAAAAATATATGTATAAATTTATAAATTATATAAAAATATATGTATAAATTTATAAATTATATAAATTGGAAAATATTTTTAATTTGGGGATGTCCTAACCTGATAAGCTAGCTTTAGTAGTTTAGTGATGATAGTTAGCATGCAGGAGGTCGTGGGGTCGATCCCCTGAACCAGCTACCTATGTAGAAAGCTTCACTGATGACCTCCCTACTAGGTTAGTGGGTGTATATTCAGTTTCCAGTTTACCCCAGGCACCACCCATGGATATTGGGGAAGTGCTGGGGAGTTAACTGCTAGGTTTTCCTAGAAAACAAAACATTGGAATGTCCCAAATGGGCAGGAGATGTCCATGTATCCCCACATACAGGAAGAAACAACAGGGATAACTTGAGGATGCTCATCACTTGATGCTTTGGAGATGTCCCAAAGATGCTTGTCCTAGACACATCCTTGTGGAATGTAGCATGAATTCTACCAGAGCCTAATAATATTCACCATTGTTTCATTTTATTTCAGAGCGTTGTCCTTTACATAACAACAAAGATAAGGATCATTCAAAGTTGACAATTTATCACATGGTGGATATAAATAACCCAAAAATAGGTAAGCATTAAACAATTGCAATATCAAGGAATCATAAGATAATATTGAAACACAAAGTACAATTCACAAAATTAAAAGGTAAGTCAGGTTGCCACAAAGAAGTCATAAAAAGACAAGCAGACTAAATTCAAAATGAAATAAAAGTGCAAACACAAGTAACATAGAACTTAAAAACCATGCCAACTAATACAGTCAATTTATACCTCAAGTAATATATAACCTCTAACAATTGCAATACTATACAATGATTTTTTTTATCAACATAGTATTAATAGATTTGAAAGATATTTAGATTCACTCATTGATGGGTATCAAAACAATGTTGATTTGTCATAGGATGCCCTCTAGTCAAAATATAAAAAGAAACACTCACCTAAACATTTTTTGTCATTTGTGTTGCTCCCAATATCTTTCGAAATTGAGTTTCAATTAAACTTCCACATGCAACAAGCTTCACTTTTCTTTTAAATATACTCATCATATTCCATGGCATGCTTAACATGAAGACATTCTTACATGGTTTTCCATCTTATCACTAATTTTTCTTTTCCATCTATGATTTGTTATTTATAAACTTTACCAGAATGTTTTTCTATGGGGTTAGCTTTTAGCTGCAATTTCTTGTCCCTACCATATCTTCAACTGCAAATTTTACACCTACATTATATGGGAGATTCATCTTCGTTTCATTGTCCATCAATTCAATGAATGCGTACTTCGACACCCAATCAATTTGAAAATTTCTCGGCAGATCCCAATCATAGTTCGTTTTTTTATTTGGTATTTCTTTTCCCCTTCCATGCAAGATCTCCAATTTTCACATCACTTTTTGAGGTGGGTTTATTGATATTATTATTCTCGCTACCCTAGGACTCCTCTAGTACATCATCTATGGTATTGTCATGCAACACATTACAATCTTCCTCTAAGGTATTCAATTGTTTGTTAATACATGGTATAAATCCTAATGTTGTAGGTTGATTTGCTAGTGCTGGACTGCACACATTGCCAAAATACGACATTATGTTTCCACGTTTTGATGAGCATTCTTTAACACGTCAAGAAACTAGCTCCTATTCGACATCTCTCATGAATTGGAAATTCCAAAAAAATGTCGTTGTGTTTAAGGTCACAATTCACCATCAAATACTCAACACAAAAATTTCTTGGTATCATCTATCTATATTATGTAACAATGAAACTAAACAGACAAAATCAATAAAAGCAATCATAGATCCCTTTAGCCTAGATGTCTCACTACTCAATATCATCTATAACAATAAAACCAAACAAATAAATAAATAGGAGGAATCTTATATTATAAAACAATAAAGAAATTATCATTTGTTTTTTGCTGCCTCGCTAATGCCTATAGTTATATATGGCTCATTAAAAATAGAGTTCCAGGTAGCAAGTGGGCATTAAGCATAGAAAAATCCAAAGAAAGAAACCAAAATAAAGTTCTTAAAGGGTGTAAAGATTCAAGAATTGAGTCAAGCCAAATCAAGAGCATAACAAAATGTGTAAATGATTAATTCAAACTTTTAATTGTATTTATATGAATTCAAATTTGGCAAAACTTGACAAATGTAAACAGCGGGGTAAAAATGTGGCAAATCCCATATAATTGTAAAACAATCAATGTTGTAATTCTGCATTCTCCTTCATTTTATGAATAAAGAGTAGATGAAATTGGAGAACATGATTTTCTATGGTATACAAATGCATAGATACCCATGAAAGTATTATCTACTGCTATAACTTCATCTAAATATAATGCAATAAAAGTTGACTTTTATTTTTTCCTCTACTTGTTTTTCCACCTCAACAAGCCTAACTTGTCCATTTCCATCCACTCTTTATTGACCAATGTGTGTTAGGAAAGTTAGAACACCTATAAAAAACAAAAAAAATATTATATTTTGGGTAGTCTATCATAGAATGCTCTTTAGTCAAAATATGAAAAAGGAACACTCAACTAAACAATTTTTGCAATTGTGCTTTTAGGGTGGTCTATCATAGGATGCTCTTTAGTCAAAATATGAAAAAGGAACACTCAACTACACAATTTTTGCCATTTGTGTTGCTCTCATCATCTTTCCAAATTGCACTTCAATTGTACCTCCACTTACAACGAGCTACACCTTTTTTGAAAATATTCATCATATTCATGGCATGTTTAACATGAAGAGATTCTTTCATTGTTTTCCATCTTATCACTGATTTTTTGTTTTTGTTAATGATTTACTTTTTATAAACTTTACCAACATGTTTTCCTATGGTATCAACTTTTAGCTACAATTTCATGTACCTACCATATTTCCAACTGCAAATCTTACACTTGCATTCTATGGGAGGTTCATCTTTTTTTTCATTCTCCATCAATTCAATGAATTAGTACTTTTAAACCAATTGATCAGAAAATTCCTTATCAAATCCCACTTTTTATTTGGCTTTTCTTCTTCCCTTCCATGCAGAATCTCCATTTTTTAATCAATTTTTGAGGTGGGTTTATCAATATTATTATTTCTGCTACCCTAGGACTCCTCTGGAACATCATCTTTGGCATTGTCATGCAACCCATTACAATCTTCCTCTAAGGTACTCCCCTATTCACTAATAGATGGTATAAATGATAAATCCCGATATTCAAGGTTGATCTACTAGTGTTGGACCACATATATTGCTAAAGTACAACATTATGTTTTAGCATTTTGATGAGTGCCCTTAACCAGTTCCAAAAAATTGGCTCCTACTCCACATCTCTCACAACCCACCATTAAAGACTCAACACTAATAGTTTTCAGTATAGTCTTTGGTAACAATGTAATGTCCCCATTTACACGAGCATCAGAGTTTGGAGGATTAGCCTATCATTTGACCCTCGTAGGCTAACACAGATGGTTAGAGGGTGGTCTTGTTTGGCAGATATCAGGGTGGTTTCTTCTCCAGAGCTTTGGCTGGTTCAGGATTGGCCTTTGTTTGGTGATTCAAGACTCAGTTTCACATACTTACTATTTATAGTATGCCAGCAGGTCATGAGGGTCCAATGTTTCTATTTATAGTAAGGCACCTGGACATGTGGTGAGTTCAGCGTTGATCCCAGTTTTCAGTTGGCCGAGAGAAATAAGGAGTAATGTGCAAGTTATATTGTTTAATTATTGTTAAAGGTGACTTTAATAATAATTAATCATTAAAAGCATATTATAAAGTTATGTTATAACTTTATGTCTAAAGGGGGCAATTTAATGACTTAAAGTACACTAAAGGATTAATTAAATGGGCGCCTACTTCGAGGAATTATTTTATAAAGTTTAAATGCACATTTAATATTATTTTTAATTGATTGGAAAGAAGCTTCTAGAGGGTCGACTTCTTATTGAGAAATTATAAATGGTATCAACCAAGGCCATTATATTCATACAGGATTTTAATATTTGGCTTTTGAAGTGTTTTTGCTGAGGAGAGGAAGAAACCTAGGGTTTCTACAATTTCTACATATTTTGGCATTGGAGAGCGTAGCTTCTTCATTATATTAGCTACCTAAGGGTGTGAAAGACCATCTGAAGGCTGCTTTGTGGATTGGCTTCATCCAGGAGTCAACATTGTGCTTCATCGGATTTACAGGAGAGATTCAGAATAAGGGTTTCATCATCCTTTCAAGATCAGTAGATTGTTTCCGGGTATGAATGCTTTCAATGTAATTTCACGACATTAATAACTTTGATATAATCTTATATTTGTGCTTCAGCATTTCCTTGTTCTATAAATTTTATGCATTATCTAGTGAATATTTCAAGAAAACTTTCAAACACGAAAAAACATCAAACCAGCAGATGCAAAATTAGCTCAAGGAGAACTAGGGTTCTTACTGTGGTATCAGAGCGGTTTCCTACGATCCTGTGTTGGGAAATTGTTTTCAAAGAAAATTCTCAAAATTTAGGGTTTGGGAATTTATTGAAAATTGCAGAGATAATAAAATTCAGAAGAAAAAAAAATTGGGGATGACCCCGCAGTGTGACGGCAAGTCACAAGCCCTGTTGAAAGGGCAGTCTCATGTTCAAGACTCACCCGCTGCTTGCAGGTACGAAGGAGGTTGAACGAGGAACGAGGACCGGACAAAAGGACGCAGAGTGGTGCTCAGGCTACATTTGACCCTGCGGCAGAATGGAGCTAATACTTGAGGAAGCGGTTGGCGCGTGGATTGAAGAGAAGACTATACCCGCTAGATGGAAGGCTGAGGCCAGGGAATGATAGGCTACGGGCAGATTAGGCCGCGGAGCAAGCAGCGCAGGTGCAAGGCTGGAGGAAGACAAGGAGATATGGTGTCAGCGCCCGGAATGGAGGGATAAGGGAGGACTCCCAGCTGGAGGAAGGAGAGGATGCGGAGGGATAAGGATGCAGGAGTGATAAGGAGCCAAAGGGATAAGGAGATCTCCCATGGAGTGATAAGGTGGTGGATGAGGCTGCGGAGGAGGCTCGAGGAGGAAGCAAAGAGACAGGGGGATGGATCAACGCAGTGGAGAGATAAGGGGTCGGAGAGATAAGGAGTTCTTGTTTCGCTCAGCGCGGTGGAGAGATAAGGAGATGGAGGGATAAGGAATTCATTTCGGAGAGATAAGGTGGCCACGATGGAGCTTTGGAATGATAAGGAGTACAAGGCGACATGCCCGCAAGTGAGTTGATGGCTGCAGAGGAGGCCCAAGAAGGTAGTAGCGTGGCAGGAGGATGGACGGAAGAAGGAGATGAGACAATGGCCTGGGGTTCAGTCCAGGAACTTGGCGCACAGTCGGCTCACCCATCAACGACTGTTGTTGACAGTCGCTACTAAACCTTGACACATAGTGTCTCGATGAGCACAATGGAGAGATAAGGAGAGATGATGGGGATGAGGTCCCCCAAAAAATGTGGCCTCACTGGTTCATAGCTCCAGTCAAAATCAAAAAAAAAAAAAAATTCAAAAAAAAATTAATATTAAGACGGATATATTGAGGAGTCGACAATATCAGGTTAGGCTAAGTGACGGGAAATTAAGACAAGACAAAATCGTGGGTGTGATTCAAAGTCAAGGCCGATATTATACTAGGAAAAGCAGATAAAAACAAAATCTGAAAAGCAAACGTGGGAGCTTCTTTAGGAAAAGACGCTAGAAGAGAAAAATACATGCCAACGGCTTCAAGAGAAGTATTTTATTTGTTTGTGAAGTCAATTCCTAACAAAGAAGACTGACATAATAGTTGATGATAATCATAGTGCTTGATAATATATTTTTTGAAGAAAGTCAAAAATCATATATCTTATAAGGAAACCGACTTTGACATTTTCTATTTGAAATAAAGTAGTGGCCTTGTGAAAAGTGATTAGCTGAGAAGAGTCTAAGGCATTGTATCTGATTGGAGTAGTCGAGCCTTATCTCCAGATAATCCAAAGTCGCGTAGAGTATAGAGGTGTTGAATATCTTTAGCCGCCAAGTATTATATAAGAAAATACAAGCAGCCACGAGAAACACATTTCGCATAAAAGACAAATCAGGAAGATCGAGAGTTGCTTGCAATATACTTCAAAAATGACAAATTTAAGTGTCGGCTTGCTTGGAGGAAATCGGAAGTTTGCTAGAAGACAAATAATATAAGCATTCAAACTGGGCGCTAGAGGACAAAATATTTGAAGACGGCTTAACTGCGAGGAGACGTGTCTTTCAGAGGAGTCGAGCTAAGTCAAATTTGAAGGAGCGATGGTTTAGATTTTTGAAGGACGTCATCTTCAAAGGACGAATTCTGCAAAAAGTGCATCATCCAGGTTCTTCTTAGCATTTGTCTTAAATTGAATATCACAAAAAATCTCATTGTATCGAGCTCCAAGTAAGAGCAGTCATTGTATTAGATTTTGTTTAGAGTTGCATCTAGCATCAATCATTGTCACTGGTCTTGCATTGTATTAGTTGTTGTCTATCATTGAAATGACATGGGCAAAGTGTGTAATCAATTTGAGCAGCAATACACGGAGTTTGGTGTCTGCATGCAAAGTGTTTGGCAAAATCCAATCTGTTGAACTAAGATATGCACTGAAGATATCGTCCAACTTTTGAGAAATAGTTCAGTGTTCAATGAGTCAAAATCAATCATCATTCGAGTGGTCAGCACTCATCTTTAGCAAAACTCAGTTGGAAATCAGCTACATATAGCAGGTGTAGAAAAGGTTACATCAATGGTTGCCTATAGCCGGTGTAGAATAAAGGATGGAAGATCGTTGCCTACCTTCCTTCCGCTCTACCAAAGAAGGAAAAGGCACCTAGTTTGGAGAAAATAATGAAAGACCTAGAACAAACACAACAACAGATCAATCGTAATTTGTAGCGTTTAGATGATCTACTTTCAAGGAAAAGTGGGCACTCTAAGGTGCAAGAACAAGAAAGGAAAGAAGATTTGTTTCAGCCTATCCATGTTCATGTTAAAGACAAAATTCATGTTAGTTTTAGATCAGATATGCACAATAAGCAGAAATAATAACACAAAACAAAGAACGCAGTATTTTATCCTTGGAAAACCCTTCTACTCAAGGGAGAAAAACCCAGCAAGATTTCAATAATGATATATCAAGTACAACAGTGCAGAAATAGCACTTAAGAATCACGCCTAGATAGGTAGAATACAATGAAATAGTCCAACACTTTAAATAGTGTGAATTTTTTATCAAGAAATAAATCTTCTTCTGAGTAGCGAATCTTCTTCTTAGGAACGAATGAATTGAATTGATGATCAAATGAGAAGAACCTTTCTTCTATATATATAAGTCCAGGTGCCCTACTCCACTAAAGCCAACCCAAAAACTTGAATAAAATATTTATAATTAATCTAAACTCCACTTGAGCCGACCCAGCAATAAAATGAATAATTAATCTGACTTGGCCGACTGGGGTAATACCTCCTGAAGCTAAAAACATCAACACTCCCTCTTATAGCTAGGGAGGTATTAGCAAAGTCTTCCTTGAGTCCCACTCAAGGGTATCATGTCTTGTCATGGATTCTCTCGGCATGACATCCACAATGGCTACACCCAATTGTGGGAAGCACAACTCAGTCTCAGAGATGTGTTATGTACAAAGGCTTTCACCTCATATTTCTCTGTCGCAGAGAAATATACACTGCAAGGGCTTTCACCTCATATTTCTCTGTCTCAAAGTAACATACGCTACAAGGGCTTTCACCTCATATTTCTCCGTCTCAAAGAAACATACACTACAAGGGCTTTCACCTCATATTTCTCCGTCTCAGAGAAATATACGCTACAAGGGCTTTCACCTCATATTTCTCTGTCTCAAAGAAATATACACTACAAGGGAATTCACCCCATATTTCTCCGTCTCAAAGAAATATACACTACAAGGGCTTTCACCTCATATTTCTCTTTCTCAGAAAAATATATGATATGACAGATCAGTCCGTCGTTTTGTACATTCCCCTAACATGGGGAGAAGATCTTAATGATGTTGTGACTCCCTCTCAGCGAGGGCGACATACTTCACCACCCCAAGGTTGTCTCGAAAGTACACAAACTTCACCCTGGAATGAGGCTTGGAGAGGATATCAGCCGTCTGATCATTAGTACAAATATACTGGAGCACCATTTCTGACCTTGTCATACTTGATGCCCCCAATGTTCCAAACACTAGCTCTCCCTCTTAGCTCTGAGTCTCAGACTTCACAACCCCTTGCAAGATCCCTGCCTTGACTTTTGTTTTGAACATATACTGTGGTTCTGGAAGCTTCTTCCCATAGGAAATTTTGCAAACTCTGATCATGGATCATAGCCTTCGCTGCCTCTACTATAGACCTGTTCTTTCTTTTGGCAACTCCATTTTGCTGAGGGTTGTAAGGAACACAGAACTCCCTCTTGATCCCTACCTCAATACAAAAATTACAAAAATCCTCTGGAAGTGAACTCTCCTCCATTGTCTGATCTCAAAACCTTAATCCTCTTCCTGGACATGTTCTCAACTCGTGCCTGCTATGGTTGCTCTAGATAAACAATGACGTCTTGCCAACTCCACTTAAGTCTATTGTGTCTACCTAATCTGGTACACTTGTCAGAGACCTGCAAGCAGTCACTTAAATCTACTGTTACAATCTAATCTGGTGCACTGGTCACAGATCTGTAATTTGTCTTTTGATGGCTCTAGAATAGTGCGTTGGATCCCAACCACAGATGATGCTCTTTATGCCTCCAATGACACTTGCAGTAGACCACATAACAGTGTGAAATCACTGTTTAAATAAATAATCAAGCTGCCATCTGTCCACAATGAAACTTTCAAATTGATAATATAACTGCCTTTTCGAGCCACTAGATATACCACTTTGAGAACTTTAACTTTGCCTGAAAGAAATCGATGAATCTTCAACTGTAATGTCCCCATTTTTAGCACTACACCTTTCAGTGATTGATGGCCTATCCCCGGTGAGCTGTCGGCTAGCAGAAGCTCGAATCAGGGTTTCCAAACTTCTTAGAGGATGTTTTCGTCTTTTTGCTTAGTCTGCATTTGGAATTGTTGATTTTGGATTGCGGATTCTTTCTGGGTTTTCAGAGAGCTTCGCGTTGGTGGTTTCGGTTCGGCATTCTGAGCAATTACATGGATTTACTATTTTTAGTAAATTCTATTTTTAGCAGTTGACTTGTTGACTCCTAATCAGTAGGCTTCACTATGGCAGTCTGTTCAGACGGTATGGTTGAATTTGGCTTCTGATGCATTTCCATGGTGATATAAGATATTTTATATTATAATGTTATAATTTAACATTATAATTCCTTGTTCTAGCATCATGAATTAATATTGTCTTTAAAAGGGGGACATTGAAGGGTATTTTCACATGGAGGAAATATTTTAATATTTCTAAAGGCCAAATTTTAGCTAGAGGATTTGGACGCCAACTTTGAGGGAGATATTATTTTATTAAAAGATTTATTTTTGCTCTTAAAAAGGGACGCCACTCTTGGAGGGAAAATGAAGTCAAATTCAAATTGGAAAAAGGGCGCACTTTCTAGAAGCATCTAGAGATTCACTACTAAGTCTATAAAAGAAGGCCTTCTCTCTTCATTTTATCATCTTATGACTTGAGTAATGTTATGCTGCCGAAATGGTATTGGGATTGCTTCGAGGAATGAATGCCTCCTAGCCTTGGCTCGACTTCTTGCTTGAAAGATAGCAACTAGTGGAGAGTTAGTTTGTAGTTGAGTGGATTTTGTAGTGAGATTTTTGCATTGTAGTAGTTATTTTGCATTTGTAGTTCAATTTCTAGCATGTTAATGAAGTTCTGGAGTTGCTGATTTAGTATAGCTGCATGTTGTATTTGCTCATAAGTCAAAAAATAAAAATATATTCATTCTGGGTATTGGCTAGAACCATTTCTATGCCCTAGGCGCCCATTTGTGCAAATTTTGGTGATTTATAATGAAGAATCTGATTTTATCTTGTTGGTAGAACATTTCTAGAGGCTGTACCATTCTGTTCCGCCTGGCAAGTGTTTAGAAAAAAAAATACTTCAATTTGTCAGCTGTTTCTTTGTCTAGTCTTCATTGTCATCATCCTAGCATTCGTTTGCATCAAGTCTCATGTCATTCTGACAAGTATTGAGTGAGTTGTGAGCATTTTAGTGGATTTTAGGGTTGCTGGTTTTGCATTTAAAGGTGCAGATCTGATTTGATCAGAATCTTAAATCTGGTTTTTGAGAGAAGAAATCAGTTTGGTATTTCCATTAAGCAAGGAGAATTCTATATCTAAATGCTCGTTGAATTGTTCTAACTCTATGCTCTTGGCAGGCGAATTCTCTATCATATTGTAAGCTGACAGTAGTACTGGCAGCAGTTTTTAATCTTGCTTAATTATCTGATTTGTAATGCTCATCTTTACATTCTATAATTGCCTTGTAATATCTTACATCTCCGCCCTATGGTAGCTCCTTTCCCATTCCGGGTTAGAAAGCACATTCTGGGTGTCGAGTTACTTTCCGCATTCTAGCTTATTTCCCTTAACCGCATTGTAATTCTTAGCATCTCCGTCATATGGTAGCTCCCATTCCATCTCGGTTTGGAAAGCACATTCTTGACGTCGAGTTATTTCAGCTTATTAGTGATAGGGATCCTCTGACCATATGATCGTCCTTCGCGGGCACATTCTTGGTTAGAGTTTTTGCATAAGCATTTCAATTCAGATCCTCTGACCAATGCTCACACCTTGCCCACATCGAGATCCTGGTGTACATTCTGGTTAGAGTTGCTTCAACATCGTTTTGGTTTAGATCTAACCTTAACGGGTGCGTTTGTTTGTAAACTTGCAATTGAAAAAACGAAAAAAATTTGGCTCGGAATATTTCATCAACACAACTGACTTCGAAATCTTCTGATCGCGCACTTCACTTAGGTCTGCAAGCAAATCGGTCTAATTTCCTCACAAGTCCTCCGGGACTCCATGCTCTCAAAGTTCCTCCACATGCCTATTGACTTGGTCAACAAAGCTACACAGCCTCTTTCGTTCTCAACTCCCTCCAAATTAGACATAGTGGTTGCACAAAATCTGCTCCAAATAATGATGTGAATTGCCTCAGCACGATTCGCCTCAAGGAATGTCTTCACAAATTCACTCTATTCTGATATGATTTTCCTTACAAGATGCCTTTACCAAAAAAGGTCTTGTGCTGGTCCAATTCGCCTCATAGAATGCCTTATATATCTGCTTTGAAATTATGACAAAGTTTGCTCCAAACTTGCCTTCAATATAAGTCTTCAATGCTCTTCATTTTTCTGCTCTAGGTCTGCTTTTAATTGGATTGATTTCTCATTGTGTTTCTTGCTACTCCTTCACATATATTTCTGCTTTAAATCTGATCAGTTTTCTTGAACCTTAGCTCTGATACCATGTTAGTTTTAGATCAGATATGCACAATAAGCAAAAATAATAACATAGAACAAAGAACGCAGTATTTTATCCTAGGAAAACCCTTCTACTCAAGGGAGAAAAACCCAGCAAGATTTCAATAATGATATATCAAGTACCAACAGTGCAGAAATAGCACTTAAGAATCACGCCTAGATAGGCAGAATACAATGAAATAGTCCAGCACTTTAAACAGTGCGAATTTCTGATCAAGAAATAAATCTTCTTCTGAGCAACGAATCTTCTTCTTAGGAACGAATAAATTGAATTGATGATCAAATGAGAAGAACCTTTCTTCTATATATATAAGTCCAGGCGCCCTCCTCCACTAGGGCTGACCCAAAAACTTGAATAAAATATTTATAATTAATCTGAACTCCACTTGAGCCAACCCAGCAATAAAATGAATAATTAATCTGACTTGGCCGACTGGGGTAATACCTCCTGAAGCTAAAAACATCAACAATTCAGTCATTTGGAAGCCCTAGGATGAATGAAGGTATTGACATTCATAAGGACCATGAAGTTGAAGAAGACACCATAATGGATCAGCCACTTGCAGGGTATGTAGAAGAAAGGCAAGAAGATGTGTTACCATTCGATTTGCATCCTAAGGAGAACAAAATCAGTCAGCTTATGACAGCCCTATGGTGGAAGAAGAGAAAGTTGATGTTATTAGTGCTCAAGAAGTTGTTGTCAGTCATGATAACAAGTCTAATTTTTATGACAACAATCTTTCCCTTGAGCATAATGATGATTTAGAAGTCATGGCCAGTTCAAAAAGTGTTGTGGGAGAGACCTTGAGTATTGGCTCACAAAATACAAGTGTCAAGAATGAGGATTGTATGGAAAATTTGACCCATCATAGTTCTGATTTTCATGACAGCAGTGATGAAACTTTGCATCAGCATGAGACAGCAATGACTTCACATGTGCAAAATGCTTCTATTGAGTTGTCACATGAAGGGACTCAAGAATTGGGTACTAATGGTGCATTGCGTATTGTGGATTCATGTCATGATTAGTCTGATTTTTCAAATCAGACCTTAGAAAGCAAAACAGAAAATACATTTGATGGAAATGAATCTCAAGATAATGTTTTGGATGGACATGCAGTTACATTGAAAGCAGAAGTGTGCGAGGAAATTGTCAAAACAGCAACTTTTACTTTACCAATTGAGCCATCCGATGAGGTACATAGCAGCAGTACCTTAGTTGTTGATGTGTGCACTGAAGATAGCACACATGATGCTACTAATCATGAGGTGAGTGATGTTGATTCAACCTTATACCATAGTGCAGATTTGGGTGGACATGATGTGTCACAGGGGTATCATCATTTGGCTAGGTAGTTGAAGGTTAATGACAATATGATTGCTACAGCTTTGGAGCATTTTGATGTTGCTCGAAAAATGTTGGCAACCTATGGTTGGAGTACTGCTGAGACAGATGAGCACGATGGTAGAGGTCTTTCCCTTCCAGAGTTTTATACACTTAGAGAAGCGATTGGGATAATGAAGAACAATTATTTACTATTACTATCTGATCGTGATTACCTTCTTCGTTGGGATGAGGGTTGAGCAGTGGAAGTCTGAGAGTGTTATTTCCAGCAAACTTCTATTATGGATTTAGGATCCAGGTATATTTTGTTGGACACTCTCCAGTGCGCGGCGGGATCCTTCGTGTGCATCAAGGTTCCAGTCAGAGTTCATTGGTGAGTATTGTTGTATGTACATGGTGTGGATTGCTCGCAGCTTCGCATTTGGTTCACATGTACATGAGCTGAGTTCGATGCACAGTTTTAGTGCGTATGACAGTTAGTTTGTTGTCTCTCTTTGCGCAATTGAGTTTAAGTTGGTGCTACGGCAGTTGTGTTCATATGTGGGACATTACACAGTCTTCTTTTGGAGCTCCGGTGGAGTGGTGTTTCTTTGCAATAGAGATTGCTTGGGGACAAGCAATTTCAGGGAGGGCGGACTGTAATGTCCCCATTTTCGCGAGCAACAAAGTTTGGAGGATTAGCCTATCATTTGACCCTCGTAGGCTAACATAGATGGTTAGAGGGTCTTGTTTGGCATATATCAGGGTGGTTTCTTCTCCAAAGCTTTGGGTGGTTCAGGATTGGCCTTCGTTTGGTGATTTAGGACTCAGTTTCACATACTATTTATAGTAAGTCAATAGGTCATGAGGGTCCAATGTTTCTATTTATAGTAAGGCACCTGGACATGTGGTGAGTTCAGCGTTGATCCCAGTTTTCAGTTGGTCGGGCGAAATAAGGAGTAATGTGCAAGTTATATTATAACTTTGTCTAAAGGGGGGCATTTAATGACTTAATTTACATTAAAGGATTAATTAAATGGGCGCCTACTTTGAGGAATTATTTTATAAAGTTTAAATGCATATTTAATATTATTTTTAATTGATTGGAAAGAAGCTTCTAGAGGGTTGACTTCTTCTTATTGAGAAATTATAAAAGGAATCAACCAAGGCCATTGTATTCATACAGGATTTTGATATTTGGCTTTTGAAGTGTTTCCACTGTGGAGAGGAATAAACCTAGGGTTTCTGCAATTTCTACATATTTTGGCATTGGAGAACGTAACTTCTCCACTGTATCAGCTACCTGATGGTGTGAAAGACCATCTGAAGGCTGGTTTGTGGATTAGCTTCATCCAGGAGTCAACATTGTGCTTCATTGGATTTACAGGAGAGATTCAGAATAAGGGTTTCATCATCCTTTCAAGATCAGTGAATTGTTTCCGAGTATGAATGCTTTCAATGTAATTTCACGACATTAATAACTTTGATATAATATTATATTTGCGCTTCAGCATTTCCTTGTTCTGTAAATTTTATGCATTATCTGGTGAATATTTCAAGAAAACTTTCAAACACAAAAAAACGTCAAACCAACAGTTGCAAAATTAACTCAAGGAGAACTAGGATTCTTACAAACAATGAAACCAAACAAATAAATAAACAAGAGGAATCTTATATATCATTTGCCTTTTGCTAACTCACTAATGCCTATAATTATCTATGGCTCAATTAAAATAGAATTCCAAATAGCAAGCAAGCAATGAGAATAGAAAAACCCAAAGGAAAGAATCCAAAATAAAATTCTTAAAAGGATGTGAAGATTGAAGAATTGAATCAACCTAAATCGAAAGCTAAACAAAAATGTGTAAAAGATTAATCCAGAACTTTGATTGTATTTATATGAACTCAAATTTGGCGTACCCTAACAAATTGTAAAATGGTGGAGTAAAAATGTGGCGAATCCCACACGATTATAAAATGGTCAATGTAAATGTTGGGCAATTGGGATCGCAATCCAAAACATATGTCGTGATTTCAAGGTGATTATGGCCGTAAGATTAGCATGGCATCATAATGGTATTGGCAAAATTGGTCCTCATACAAGGTGGAATTTTAATGGTATTGTTGAATATGATGGTATATTAAAACATGCCCCTGAAATTCCAAGTGAATCCCCATTACAAATGTGTAGTTTACTATGATGAAAAAATTAAGTATAAATGCATCATAAATAAATTAGCAGGCAATTTAACCCCCATTTGACAATTAAATTGTAAAATCTAGACAATTTAACCCCAGGAAATTGAATTGCCCACTACCAACTATTTGCCAATTAGCAAAGAGTCACCTAAAAAAATCACCGAAAATGACCATTAGGCATAATAAGTAAACTAACAGATCCACTAGGTTTCTTGGACCCAAAACCTAAGTGTTTTTAGTCCTGGGAAAGCTCCCATAAATCTCCAAATGAGATTACATTATTTGAGCAGCCATATTCTTTGTTCCATTTCCTCCATAGAAAGGAAAACCTTGCATGGGGTTTCCTTTTCAATATAAAAGTCAATGCCTTTTCGAAAAGGAATGTTCAGTTTGTGTACAGGTCAATTTGCAAATTGTGAGATGAAAGATTTGAGCTCATCTTTAACAATCTGTTTTTTTTTCTTGAGCTACTGCTCTCAGAAGTTATACATCATCTGAGGCTTCGAAAGGAAGCTATCACCTCCCCCCTGGAAGGAAGTCTGCTCAATGTGAAAAGGTGGATCTACGAGCTTCTGGTGTAAAAGAGGGAGGGAGATGGCTGAAGAGGCAAAGGTAGATGCAGAGAGCATTGTCTCAAAGCAAACCCTACTATGTACTTTTTGCTCTTGTGGTGTGCTTAATATCATAGATAAGCTCAAGACCTGAAATATAAAACACAGTGGTGAATTTTACCAATGATTGTGTCAGATCTGAATTATCATGTCCATATATAGCAGCAATATCCATCAGTTTCGGTATGTCTAGCAACCTCTTTCCCAGCAAGAGATCTGTCAAAACTTAACCAAGCATAATGAGAAACATGTTGAGTACATCCATCAAAAAATCTGTCATGACATATCTTGAAACTAATCTTAACTCATATAGCCCCATAAGGTGTCATATACATCTTAATTAAAATATGTGGCACAATAACATATGACAAACCTGTGTGTTCCTTTGCGCTAAGGCTTTCCCTTGCAGGAGCACCTGGATCCTGATTTGATGACCTACATCAATTGACATTAGTTTCAATGTCATAAATCTTTGATCATAAAGAATATGTATGTACAAACCATAACAACAATCTTAATTACAAAAATAATAAATTAAGGGCAAAATTTGGAATCTAACATGCGATACAAGACCATGAAGACACGCCGGCTTAGCTCCTGATCACCAACAACCAAACCAGCCATTGACCCAGTCTGGCTACAATGATATAAGTCATACCATCGTTTCCTGAAATGAAGATAGCTATCCAAAAATTCTTCAAGAGAATCATCTCTGGCAACTACAAACATAGATACAAAGTTATTGAAATTGAAGTATTAAAAACATCCCATAGAGCATTCACTGATAGACATCAAAATAGATATTCAAGAAAAAGGCTCTTGCAGTTGTGCTATAATAATAGTGTATCAAAGTATTATTCAGAGACAACAGCAAAACAAACCAATATTTGGATAACCTAACACTATAGACTAGCAATTAGTGAAGAGCACTATGTTCAATAATTATTTTGAGTTCCCCAACTGATGACTGCTGAGAGTAAGGATAAATCTACTTAAATACAACTTATAATGCCATAAACAGATTCTAGGAAAGACTGAAATCGATAATGTCTAAAACTGCTAGAAATCTGAAACTGCTAGAAACTAGATCTGAAGCTTTGGTAACCGTAAAACATAACCATGTAAAAACTTAAATCTGTAGTTGCTTAATAAGAACTGAACTTATTTTCTCAGAACTGGAAAGAGTACGGCAAATTCATTACTAAAAATAGGTGAACCTAACATAAAAGACAAGATTTTCTTCAAAAACATGATTTACTCCCCTATCTAAGAGCATATTTATAAAAATTTCTCCACTTCAGCTTTTTTGCCTTTTGCATGTGGTATAAGTATTCTTACAAAAGATGCATATAATAAACCAAAACCAAATGGATCCACAATACTAGGCCCCACAGAACAACAAAAATAAAACATTAAGAAAGGTTTTCTGGTGGACCCTTACAACCGGTCTCATTGGACCCTCGTATCAAGAAGAGTCTGATTACATAAAAGTGACTCAGCACACTACCACAGCATAAAAATTCTCACTGTTGCATTTATTGGCATTATACCTGTATGCATTTACTGTATCAGTATGGTCATATTATACCCTAAATTTGTTCAATTTGTAGTATTTGAATGAGATATGTACAATTTGAGACTGAGATGTTATTATACTCTATATTGTTTTAGAGGCTTAGAAATCCTTTGAATAAGCTTAAAATATTAAAATTTCAATCTAAGTAACTAAATTTCTAATGCTTAAATAAACATTAAATTAATTACACAAATCATCGAAATTCAAACTGTGGAAATGAACACAAGTACACAACAATTTACACCTTGAAATCTGCTTTGCATTCCTTCAAAAGCTTACAAGGAAACCTCCACAACTGCCAACTACAGCTGTACGGAATTATTACACTGTATTGAGTTATTGAACTTCTATCTTGCATCTATCTTTATAGTGTTCAACTAAAAAATCTAATCTTCCAAAATAGGAATCTTACCTCACACAAGAAATGACTTGGAAGATAAGTCTAAATCATTAGTGATTGTCCACAGTTTATTAGACTTAACTAACTAAATAAAACACTTTCACTATAATCACTAAAGTGAATTACAAAACAGAAATAACTTCAACTACTTGCACGTCCACACTAAGCCTATGTAGAAGTTCCAAATTGAGCTAAAAACTCAACACTCCCTTTTAGCAAAGAAGGAATTCTGCGCCAATCTAAGTTTGTCTCTACATGCTTCAAACTTCCCTTCTGCTAAGGGCTTGGTCAGAATATCAGCTAACTGCTGATCCACTGCTTCCTGGAGACCGAAAACTCAATGATGTTACTCATCAATGTTATGTAGTTAGGAAACTTCTTCAAAGGCCTATTCTTCTTGAATGTTCTTCTAGGATCCTCAACATGCTCCTACGCATCCCTCAATGCATGTTCATGTTGGAAAAATATTGTCATTGATGTCAAAGGCAGTTTAGTGGTGTTGGTGGCACCAAAATAAAATTAATTTACTCTCATGCTGGTTGCCCCCACCTTGGAGATCGGAGAACAAAAAATGAAAATAAAATTAAGTTTTTCTCTCGCATGAGGCCGACCCTCCTCATGTTGGCACCCCATTTCGAGGATTTAAAAAAAAATTAATTAAAATTAAATTAAATTGTTGCTGTTGGGCTGACCGTATCTAAGTGCCCATCTTGGGCAAGTAAAAATAAGTTAAATAAAAATTATTTGTGGCTGTTTTGGCTAACACCCTTGGAGGAGTCGCCTCCTTTGGACGAAGAGGTACTTTGGAAAGTATAGATAATGGATTGGAAGGGAGTTAAAAGTAATCAATTTCAAGGAATATCATTCACATGAGGAGCAGAAATAAAAAGATATTGAGCAGATTTATGAGAGGTTTTTAGCTTCAATTTTGTGAGAAGAGAAAACAAATAAAAGCAAGATCATGGCGGTTCTATGAGCAGAAATATTGAAGAATAAATTGCAGACTTATGAGTGATTGTATTGCAGATTTGTGAGCAGTTGTTAGAACAGATCTAAGAGGAAGTTGCAAATAAATTATCATATTATTTGCTTGGAGGTTGGAGCCTCCTAATTGAGGAGATCGAGAGGTTGGTGCCTCTTATTAGAAGAGATTGGCGTCTCTTCCTACGTTGGTGCTTAGTAGTGGGGATTGGAGTCTCCAGTCGGTTGGTGCCTCCGAAATTTGTAAGATTTATACAAGAAATATTTTGTTGTGGTTTTCTCCTGTAAGGGTTTCCATGTAAAATTGTGTGTTCTTCTTGTGTTCTTTATTGCTAGATCTTGCATGTATGTCATTGATATGGATGAATAAGTGCTATGGATGAATAATTTTTGAGGTAATACTAATGTGATTGATTAAGTTGTAAAAAGAAATGATTGACCTATCCTGAATTGGAAACAACTAGAATCTTTGGAGATCCAACATTCAAAGCTTCTTGCTCCTCATCCTCTATTATTGGAATGAATTCCTATGATTTTTTGGATGTAAAGTCTTCCTCAAACTTGACATCCCTGATGACTACAACTTTCCCTAGCTTTGGAATGTAGACTATAGGCCTTTGAAATCTCACTGTAACCTAAAAATAAACCCTTCTTGCCGAAGATTTCAATTTTGTCCTCTTTTTTATAAGTATATGGAAATATACTAGACAACTAAAGATGCGGAAATGACTCCCCTTTGGCTTCACACCATTAAAATGCCTCCTCTAGTGTCTTGTCCTCCAAAATCATGAGAGGACAAATATTCTACATGTAGACTATTGTAAGACATGCTTCCACCATTAAAACATCGTTAAGTCCAAGTCATGAATCATGGCCTTAGCAACCACTATGATCAATTGATTCTTCTGACATATAACCCCATTTTGTTGTGGGTTGTACAGAAATGTCAACTCACTCTTTATCTCTACCTCGTTGTAGAAACCTTTGAACTCCTTGGAGGTCTACTCTCCCCCATTGTCTGATCTCAAGACCTTGATTTTCTTCCCTATCTAGTTCTCAGCTAGAGCTTTGAACTCCTGAAACCTGCTAAAGACTTCATCCTTGGTCTTTAAGAAAAAGATCCATGTCTTGCGAGATAAATCATCAATGAAGGAAACGTAATACATGCTTCCAACAATTGATCCTATTGACATTGGTCCACACACATCCAAATGTAAGTCTAAAATCCCTTTAGACCTACGCTCATCATTGGGAAAACAACTTTGGCATGCTTGCCAAGTGTACATTTGTCATGTCCCCTTTTCGAAATAGGATTATAGCAATAATAATCAATTAAAATCTCAAAAAAAATATGTAAAATATAATATAATTATAAAATATAAAATTAAAGTTTAATTTTATCAAAGGTCAAGAGGCATTTGAAGGAAGAAGAGTGACTATTGAAGGAAAAAGATATATAAGAGACACCAAACAAGGAGAAGTGACCACCATACAAAGAATAGATCTGTTATTATTACTCCTTTGGAGCATGGAACTACAGTTCATTTAACTTGAGAACAAAACCCCTCATGTCAGGAATTGAAGGATGAAAACCCACAATTCCTCAAGAGTGGTTTCACACGGAAATCACCATTGTGCTAAGTTGATTGATCTTCTAATAGACATTATTAAAATGTCAAGTTAATAGCATTTGTCGACAAGAAGAGAAAGTTGGATAGTGAAGATCCATATGCGGCGCTAAAAAGACATTTTGTTTTCAGCACTTCAAGAGAAATAGTGTTAATGGGGGATTTTAATGCAAGGACTACCAACAATCAGTCTATACAATTGGGCAGCAGTGAAGGGGGAAGGGGAGGGAGGGGCGTGGCAACAATCCTCTATGGCTAGAGGAAGTTGGGGTTCAGCCTTGGGAAAGGGCCTCGCAAGATGGTAATGGAAGTGTGTCACACTTTGGAGTGGAGTTACTTGGTCTATGTAGCTTGTATGGCATGGTTATTTGTAATGGTATGAAAACTTGGCTAGGTTTAGGTGGTATTAATTGTAAAACCTACAATGGGCAAAGTGTGGTGGACTATGTGATATGTTCTCAAAATTCTATATCTAGGCTGTTGGGGTTCAATGTTGGGTGTTGTCCTATTGGGTTAAATTATGATCATATGCCTCTTCTTGTTAAGTTTAGCATCCATGATGGCAACCGACAAGAAGGGCAAATGCATCACTTCCATTGGAAAGTTCATTCACAAGGTAAAATCCTTGTGAATCAAGAAAATCAGGAACTCTTTGTTGTTGCGCAGGAACATCACCTTCAAGTGGAAAAAAACAACATAACATGCAATGAAAACAATGAAAAAAATGACTACATTGGCAGCAATATGTTGGTTCCTTTAATTCACAAGGCTCTTGAGGTGTGCAAGAGATCCTGAACTAAGAAGGGGATTTCAAATACTTTCCCAGCTAATCCATGGTATGATGAAGATTGCAAAGCTACAAAACGATTGGTCAAAAAGAATGGGTCTAACAAAGCAAGGTAAATTATGAGAAGTTGGTAAAATCTAAAAAAGAAAACTATGTGAATTTAAGAAGGAAGGAGTTAATTTCTTTGGGTAAACACAACCCCAAAAGCTTTTGGAGAGAGTTGCAGCAAAAGAAAAAGCAAATAAAAAGTAATATCATGAGGGAGCATTGGTTAGATTATGCGAAGCTCTTGTATGAACGGTTGGTGGTGAAAAGCAAGCCTCCTATAATCAATGCTCCAAGTGAGATCTTCTTGGAGGAAGATATCAAGCAAGGTATAAAAAATCTTGCAAGCGGTAAAGCCTAAGACATTGATGGGCTGCAAACTGAATTTCTAAAGTGGGGAAATGAGCTCCTTGCGCCTCACATCAAATTTCTTTTTAATAACATCACTCAAAGTGGCTTTCCGGCTGAATGGACAACCAATATGGTCATTCCTTACATCAGTGCTCCAAGTGAGATCTTCTCGAAAGAAGATATCAAGCAAGGTATAAAAAATCTTGCAAGCGGTAAAGCCCAAGATATTGATGGGCTGCAAGCTGAATTTCAAAAGTGGGGAAGTGAGCTCCTTGCGCCTCACATCAAATTTCTTTTTAATAACATCACTCAAAGTGGCTTTCCAACTAAATGGACAACCAGTGTGGTCATCCTTAACATAAAAGTGGTGATATCAATAATCCTTCTAACTGCCAAACTATCATGGTCAATCCTCTTCTTGGAAAACTTTATGGGAGCATGTTAGAACGCAAAATCAACAATTGGACTGAAAAAGAAGGGAAAAGGGCAAAAGGGCAAGCTAGCTCAAGCCAAGGCACTCTACCATAGATCACTACATCATGCTTAGACACTTCATTGAAAAAATTTAGGACACTCAAGGGGGAGAAGCTTTTTGTTGTTTCATGAATTTCAAAAAAGCCTTTGACATTGTACCTAGGAACAAACTTTGGAATAGAATGGAGGAACTTGGGATTCCTAATGAACTTAGAGCGGTGGTGCATAAACTTTATGAGCAAGCTAGAGCTAAAATCAGAACCAAAGATGGTATGTCTCAATCCTTTGGTAGTGATATTGGAGTCAAACAGGGTTCTCCCTTATCTCCCACTTTGTTTGGTTTATATATTGATAAACTTAAACAATGGTTAAACAAAACTGTTGGGGAGGGTATTTAACTTGCTAGTTATGTGGTGAAGTTACTTTTATATGCAGATGATCTTATCCTAATTGCAAAAATTGCCCTTGGTTTGAGAGAACATTTAAACTTAAAGGCTCTTGAGCTCTTTTGCCATGAGGTTGGGATGCAAGTGAACACCAGCAAAACCAAAGTCATGATTTTCTCTTTGAAAAGGAAGAAACAACAAGTTAATTTCATTTTTGAGGGGAGCTCTTTAGAGGAGATGGAAGAATACAAGTATTTGGGAATTGATTTTCACAATAGGCTCAATTGGGAGACATGTAGAACAAAAAAGATTCAGGGCGGTTGGAGAGCTTCTTACTTGTTGCAAAACAGATGTAGGAAAGCAAAGTTATGGGATTGGAAAAACAAGAAAACCCTTTTTGGTTTGTTGGTAATGCTAGTTGTCCTCTATGGTTGTGAAATTTGGGGGAGTAGCATGTCAAACCACAAGTGGAGGCAGGTAGAAAGAATTCAAAAGCGCTTAATCACTACTAGTATCAAAGTCAAATCTTCGGTTCCCTATGAGATTCTTTTGGCTAAAGCTAGTACTTTCCCAATGGAAGCATCAGCGATAATTCATTTAATAAGTTATTTAAAAAAAATTGAAAACATGGATATGCATCACTGGCCCAAAATGGTTGTTGGGGAGGAGCTAAACCGTAAAAGGAAGGCTTGGATGAAACAAAATAGCAAGTGGATGGGCAAGTGGGACATTAAGCTGCACGAATGTTCTAACACTAATGAAGAGATAAAAAAGTTTGTGTTAGAAATGTTTAGGACTGTTATGTAGAAAAAACAGATTGGTCGTAAAAAGGCACATTATATCAAAGAGTTCAAGCCCACGTGGGAGCATGATGAAAAAGATTACCTAAGGGTTACAATTAAAGGAAAAGCTAGGCTTCTAGTTGCACAGCTAAGGACTAGGTCTCATCATCTTCGATATGAGATAGGTGGGTGGGTTGTCCCCAAGGAAGATTGGGAACAAAGAACTTGTACTTTCTGCAGCAAAGGGGTCGTTGAAAGTTTGAAACTGAATGGCACTTCATCATCGAGTGTGCTGCTTATGAAGATATTTGTATCCAATATGAAAACAATTTGAAGGTGGATAATCTAAATGAGCTTTTGAGGCAAGGCTTCTCAAGACTGCTGACTTCTTGATCAAGATCCATAATAAGAAAGCTGACATTGAAAGGAACTTGAAAATGCTTAAAGATTCGACTCTCGGTCCCATAGGTTGATGGTCTAGTGGACGTCATTAAAAATCATTCATTCAACAAATCTGATTGCTATCTTTAAAAGAGATATTTAATTGCACAAATTTGATTAATCTATAGTTTCTGGTGTACGTGTTATTTTATAGAAATCAAAATTAAAACGTGATTGAATATTATGAAATATTCCCTCTAGAATATTAAAAATTCAAACAGGACATCACAAATGGTATCAAAGCTGGATTTTGCCAGCCTATGAGTCTTCTTTCATATGCAACTTAGTAATGGAGCCAACAAATATTATCAAAGAGAACTTATTTTTCATTTATTTTTCATTTAAATGACAAAAGAAGTGAATATGCAAATAGCGAGGGAAAAATTCATTTGGGGAAAGTTCTTATAAATAAATTTGAAAAGAAGATTGATACAATGATAGATTTGTTGGATCAAACCCTCCGCATGAAGCAAAATAATATGAATGCTTCAAGAAATCAAAGAACAAAGAAATTCATGTGAGGAAATCACAAAGCCCAATACAAGATAATATTCACACCATGTATGCAAATTGTAAAAATCTTCCCACCAAAATCCAAAAGGCCATGTCTTTCGCAAATTTCATGAGTATAAAGGGTGTAAACAAGGTTAACTCATATTTGGCCAACCCTGCTCCTACAATATCACAAAATGCACAATCTAAGACAAATGTTCCTAGCACAAGTTTTGTGCCAATGACTACGACTTGCACTCCTATTATGCCTAGTAGGAACTCATCAAGTGTATGCACTCCACAAGTTCAAGCTCTAGCAAGAGGTTGGAGTACTACTACTAGAAATAGCATTATGACTAATATTTTGAAGTCAAATAATGCACAAGTTCCAACTCAAATGCAATGTGCTCCCTTTGATTCCTTTTCTCATGATCGACTTGTGGGTTAAGTCTCAAACAATGGATGGGGATTATCGTTTATCAAAAGGACAACCTCAGGCGTCCAATTCTATATTAACATCTTCTATGGGTAGGTCTTCTACCATGGATAATCATTATAATATTAGATCTCAACAATTTTTGGTACTTAGAAAGTTGAAGGACCTAACCACAAATGGAAGCCAAAATCAGCAAACCATATTGTAAGCATAAGTCCTAGAATAATCGATACATCCACTATTAACACTAGTGTTTGTGATATCAGCAGATTACCTTCTCTAGCATCAAATTGTATGAAGATTGAAGACGCAATTGCCAAGTCACATAAAAAGTTAAAAGAGCTCAATTTTCAAGATGATCAACATGTTATCATGCCAAATTATCTTCAAGTTCCTGAAATTGAGTGTATGTGTCTTAGTTTTGGATTGAAGATTAGGAATTACAAATTTCCAAGATCAATTTGGGATCCCAATATTCAAAAAAACTAATCAAGTGAACAAGAAATTCTAAGAGTGTCCTAGAATATGATTGCTTGAGAACAAGCAATCTTGGGAAGGCCAAACTATAATGTCCTCTTTTCGAAATGGAATTATAATAATAATAAATTAAAAAATCAAAAAAACAAAATAATAAATATAAAATTAAAGTTTAATTTTATCAAAGGCCAAGTGGCATGTGAAGAATTGTGACTATTGAAGGGAAAAGATATATAAGAGACACCAAACAAGAAGTAACTACCATACAAAGAATATATTTTTTATTATCTAATCATTACTCCTTTAGACCATGGAACTACAATTCATTTAACTTGAGGACAGAATCCCTCATGGCAGGAATTGAAGGATAGAAACCCACAATTTCTCAAGTGTAATTTCACATGGAAATCACCATTGTGCTAAGTTGATTGATCTTCTAGTAGACATTATTACAATGTCAAGCTAATGACATCTGTTGTTTCTAGTGTGTATATTATTGTATAGAAATTAAATATTTTACCATGATTAGATATTACAAAATATTCCCTCCAGAATATTAAAAAATCAAATCAGACATTATAGCATCCCCTACAAACTTCCTATTGTTCAATGTTTAACTCTGGAAGTCCCATGACAATCTCCCTCAGATTAGGTACTGTTGCATGATGCAAATGCCCCTCCTCTTGTGCCATATGCTATAATTGAGCTAGATCCCTTTGGTTTGATAAGAACTTGTTGATCCTTGAATTCAACTATGAAGCCCTTATCCTTCATTACCAAAACTGAAAGCAAATTTTTGTTGACACTAGGAACAAGCAAAACATCATCAAACTCCAAAGAGTAACTTGACTATAATCAAAAAGGAATTGGACCAACTCCTACAAGATACTTGGCATCATTACCAAGCTCAACCTGAACTCTAGAGTTGTGTTCTTCCAGTTTGATAGAACATTGTCAGGCTAATGTCATATGCCTAGAGGCACTACTGTCCACAAACCAAGCATCCTATCAAATTGTGCTGATAGAAAGACAAGAAACCATTGAGAAATATTTCTCAAATTTGGCAGCAAACTCGTTCATTTGAGTTTCCATAAAGGCTACTACTTCATGCTATTGCTACTTCCCTTGGTTCTTCTTCTTGTCTGGGCACTTTAAAGCATAATGACTGAACTTATGACAAATAGCTAAGTTACCAAATGGGATTTGGAATCGGCATCGGGTACGTGGGTATGGTATGTTGGTACGACTTTGGGGTTGGGTACATTTTGAGTATGTTCGTACAAAAAACATAAAATAATAAATATACACATATTTTATAATAATATACAAACTTAAAATATAATAATTCAAAGAATATATTCTCGCATTATATTATTATATATCAAAGTATATAATATTAATATTATAATATACCTATCAATATCAAAGTATATAATAATATAATATATTAATTCGAGCACAAGTCAAAGTATATCAAAAGATATAGTATTCCCGCATTATATTATCATTTATCAAAGTATATAATATTGTATTTTATGGCACAAATCAAGGCATATATTGACTACTAGAGATGTGAGAGTTTTCCCTAAAATCCATGTCCCAGACGAATCGTAAGAGAGCTTTTTCTTGCAAAATAATTAGTTTATGGACAAGGGTTTCACCTATTTGTCACAAAATAGAAAAAATGCATTAAAAAATCCGCCGACACTGACTTGGATTCAACTTAGATTAGAGTTAAAATTGCTAGTTAAAAAGATCTAAACCCTGCTTGATCCAGAGGTGATTCTAATCGACACCCAATTCTAATACGACTTGTACACAAAAACGGAGCTACATCTAGTCGATTTGGTAACGTAGAGTCGTAGACAAATATAGCACTTGACTTTATTCAAGTCCTAATTCTTTGCCTATGAGGATGAATCCTCATCCTTTCCTTTTCCTTTGTTCCCTTTTTCCTTTATTTCCCTATTATTGTTTGAGAAGAGCTAAATTCTCATTACACCTTTCTTGTTGGCTTTTGACTCCATCCAAGTTTCCTCCTAAATAGAATCATCCCATAGTCTCTCAAAAGAAGGAATCTTTTCCCTAGCATAAATGCCCAAAACAAAAGCACACCATGAAGATGTGAAAACATTCAATTCTAAACTCACAAGCTCTACATCTTCAACCTTCTCCGCGATTGCTACAAGTTGGCCACTAAGCTAAGAGACCATCAAGTAACTAGTAACAATATCCAAACTTGACATATCTATGGATCTAGGTATGTTTCTCAATATCATTTTACTATCAATGTTTTCATTCTAGAAAAGACTAACCAAAGTATAAAAAATCTCCTTGGCCAATTTCTTTTCTGACAAGTGAGGAATTGAATGATCCTTCACTGCATCTAGAATCATCCACTTGGTTTTAATTTCTTTCTTTTTGTGAACTATCAAATCTTGCAAATCTATAGTTGGAGTCACTTGATCTTTTATGATTTCCCAAAGATCATTTTCCTCCAATAACAAGTCACCTTGACCTTCCAAGGCAAAGATATTTAACACATCATCCAGCCTATCCTCGAAACGAAGACTCGGCAATGCCATTAAAGTATTTTCCATAAAACAAACTCTTCAATTCTAAAATAATATAAACTACTTAAAAAAAAATCTTTTTCCAACCCTTTGTTATGCTGATAAACCCAAGCTCCATTTTCCAAAAATCTTACTAATGCAAAAAAACTTCTAGTTCTCTATACGGAAACCCTACTTGATAATGTCCTAGTCATCGCCTAAAATCCACCAAAAAACATATCCTAGTCATTTGCAATTATGTCCCAGCTATCATTTTTGACCTGGCCACAATATGATAAACGCTAGTCACAAGTTTATGACTCCAGCAAAAAACACAAGTTTTGTTTAAATTTGCCTACAATTCTCCAAGGAAAACCAGGCCATGAATTTTAACTATAAGAATCCACAATGCACAATTTACCCTCCTTTTTGACCAAAAAATAGATATTTTCTTCTCCCTACCCCACGATTTGTAGAAAAAAATTGGTGCAAGTTTTAATCAGGAATTTTGCAAAAAATTGATTGAAAAAAAACACATTTCTAAGTTCAAAAACTTCTCAATTTTCAACAACGAAAGGGCACAATTTTACTCATAATTCTTGCACATGATTTCCCTCAAACTGTGTCACGTCTCATACTTTGATGCTGTTTTGACCATGACTTTGTGGGATTTAATATATGAATTATGATACATGTTAGAGCAATATAATATAATACAATGCTTTGGTGTATGGAAATGTAGGAAAATAATTGTTTTCTTTCAGAATTATGAGTGCATTTTATTTTAAAATGATACAAAATAGGAGTGTTGATTTAATTATTGCTTAAATTTATACTTCTATATTGGTTACTAATACACTTTCGTTTTTGCACGCCTGAGTGCATTTGAGTTGCAGGTGATCGAAGGCCAAGAGTGTGATTGAGGAAAAGAAGGTTAGCTTCCCGACAGGGTAAAAGAGGAGAAGCTCTCGATCACGCACACACCACTTAAAAATCATGTAGTTGCATTAGGCCATGTTTGTTTTCAATGTGATTGTTTAAATGGATTGCATGGTTTGAATAAGTAATTGATATAAAAGAAAAATAAAAAAATATATGTACCTATAATAACATAGCAAAAATTAAAAATATAGTTTAATTATTCATAAAGGTTGTGAAAAGAGTATGGTTTATTTTATTTAGCTTATCCCATTTATTTTGTGCAATAAAAAGGAAAAATCTGATTTAAAATAGGAAATTAAAAATGAAGTGAAAATATTATATTTGCATATAATATGGATGAAATAATTTGTTTGCATAATATAAAGTGGAGATATCTTTTGTTTGAAAATGGTTATTTTTATTCCAAAAATTGAGAGGAATGAACAGCCCCGAGAAAACTTTGGGCTCTGGAAATTTTTCCTTAAAACCAACAATGCTGTTGGCATGTGGCAATCTCTGGAATTTGCATGTAGAATTTATCTGTCATTTGGAAATACTCTGCATGATCCTCGAAAGGGGCAATAAAGCTTTAAGGAGAAAAGAAAACATTCATTGCGGGGGAATCAGAGTTCGGGAAGAGGGGACAGGAAGGTAATACGAGGCATCTGCACTGGAGAAATTGCCAGGTTATTTTCCATACTTTGCTTTCAATCAGTTTGAAATTGCAATAAGAAATTGAATAAATGAAGTGCTTCATTCTATGAAATAATTACAGATTTCTGAGAAATCTTTTCCAATTTTATTTTTGAATCTGGGTAATAGCCTACTTCTCATTGTTTCATTATAAAAAGAATACCCAATCTTTTCTTCCAGATTAGGGTTACATTCTGTTGCAAAAGCTGCAAATTATTAAACTGCTCTCAATTATAATAGGAAACATACATAAACATATATATATACATATATATATATGCATATGAATTGCAAGAAACACTTTCACCAGAAATAAATTCGAATTTCCTTTGAGATAAATTTGAATGTAGTATAATATTGGGCAAAATGTCTCTTTTTGAGTTATGAAATTGTTTATACACAGGAATAGGGAAGGGATTTTAATCCCTTGTCCTCCCCATGGGAAGGACGCGGCTCTGTGGGGAGGCTCGCGGCCTGTGGAGGGGGCGCGAGCCCCTCACAGCCCGCCCCCTCCCCATGGGAGGGGCAAGGGCTTCCTATGCCTTATGATGCTCAACGCCAGTGTGAAACCCTGTACAATGTTTATAATCCGTGTGCACAGCCAAAGAACTTATGAACAGTTATAGGAAAAAAATCAGTATTTCTTTCTTTAAAATTTACACTCAGCTGTATATGAATAAATATATATATATATATATATATATATATATATATACACTCAGTTGTATATGTATATATATATATATATCCATACATATATACCAAAATGCAAGTTTGAACAGGAAAACCATTTCCAGAAAGTGATATGATCTCTGTCAAAAATACACAAATATCTCAGAAATTTTAAACCTGGAACAAGAACAAAAGTATCTCTGAGAAACCATGTAAACTGAAAATCTTCTTGATTACTTTGTCATATACTTACATACAGAAGTACATTCCTGAGTAAAGGAATACAATATAAAATTGAATGCAAGTTTTTCTTTCAAACCTCTATTATTCTGAACGAATTGCACTGTTTCTGTATATTACTAATATTCAGAAACCTGTATTAAAATTGGGAATTACACTATCAGTCAGCTTGAATTTGGAAAGAATAGAAGTATATACTGAAATCAGTAAACACTGTTTTATACAAAAGAATTAATTAAATTTCTCTAATAGTACACTGATAGTATTATGACATACATGTTCTTCTCTAAAAACAGAGTCTTTTACCAAATCAGAAAAGAATTACTTACAAATGAGTAAATGAAATCTTACTACTGAACTTACAATTTTTCTTTCAAAGGATGTTATGAAATTCTCATTTGAAATTCTTTTAGAATCAATTGAATGCATGAAACATGTAAGAAAATGCACAACTTTCTGCTTTTGTATTTATTCATACTTTACTTTTGGTAACTTCCGGGACAGGATGCCGAAGGTGGACCCACAGAGACGGTAGTATTACCTTTTCTAAACTACCATTTGCTTGTATTATTTATGCTTGGCCAAGCACTTGTACCATTGAAATAGATGGATTTGTTTTCAAAGCCTAGAAACGTATATGTATTTGAGTCTCTGCCACCTCCTGTTGCAAGAAATGTGTTTTTCTCATGTTAGAAATGCATATAGGCACCAGGCATGCATCGAGAGTTCCCTCCTGTTTTACTGTATCAGGTTGCTAGGCTCCTTTATGCAGGGCCGGGGATTCCTTCGAGTTAGGAAGGAACCCGGGGAAGTCATGCACTTCGTGGTTGGGCGGAAAAGGCGCCTGAATCACACTCTTGGCCCCAGCTCGCAAGAAGACCGATGGTGTCACGGCGGTTGGAGGTTCAGAGTTTTATTTGCTATTGATGAACTTGTGTAACATTCTGGAAATGGCTTGTATAGCGCCATTGTATGTATATTTATATTTAACATTCATTGTTGAAACTTTGAAATAGAAGTATGGCATGAAAGAATCTAATGTAGCATTGATATGTAGAATTAAGTTTTATGACGTAGCATTGAAAAAGATGTTTTCATTGGAATTATTGATCTCTTTCGAGTATAGATGAATATGTATATATGAAAATTTCATTAATGTACTTTTGCCATGTGCATAATCTTGATAAATTATAATGTTGTTATTTGTATACATGAAATGCATTTTAAATTCTCTTTTATTGAGCTCTATTTGGAAGTTTTTATGTATGATATTAATTACCTGAAAACCCTTTTATAAAAGGAATTGAACAATTGAAAATGCCCTTACCTTTAATTTTCCGAGCGTTACAAACTGATCTGTGATTCCTTAGTTGACCTGGTCTGCACAATTCTCAAACTAATATGCCCTTCTAGTTTTAAACCTTAGGCTCTGATACTATATTAAAATTCCAATCATGGTAACTAATTTTCTAATGCTTAAATAAAAATTAAACTAATTACACAAATCACTGAAATTCAAACAATGGAAATAAACACAAGTATGCAACAATTTACACATTGAAATCTGCATTGCTTTCCTTTGAAAGCTTACAAGTAAACCTCCACAACTATCAACTACAGCTGCACGGAATTATTGCATCTATCTTTATACTATTCAGCTAAAAATCTAATATTCTAAAATAGAAATCTTATCTCACACAGGATATGATTTGGAAGATAAGTCTAAATCATTAGTGGTTATCTATACTTTATTAGACTTAATTAACTAAGTAACCGACTTTCACTTTAATCACTAAACTGAATTGCAAAATAGAAATAACTCAAACTACTTGCACGTTCACATTGAACCTATGCAGAAGTTCCAAATTAAGCTTGTACTTGTACCATTTACCTCTAGGAGGCACTGGAGTAGCTACTTCAAAGCTTTCAGTTACATCTTCATTTCCAACCTCAAGCTCATAAAAACCTTCCCTACGATTGATATATTTGCTAGTAAGGTCATGGACAGGACAATTTACATCCTTGTGCATAGTCTTCTCAACAGTTCCATCGAATTCGGAATTCCAGTTGTTGTTCAAAGAATCGATGTTGTTCATTTACACAAGAAGCAAAAGCTTCAATAAATAGAATTACAAAGATGATGTTTCTAAAAGAAACAATCGTTAACAAAAGACTAAGTTAGAAACTGCTAGATGACCATTAACAACACAAATAGAAAGATATTATACTAATACCCTCCCTTAATGGTCATCATTCTAACTACCCAAAGAAATAACAGAGAAGGCTGCCCCCTTCTTCTCAGAATGTTTCTGCAACAAAAGACAAGAGCCTGCCACTGACTCTGCCACTTGAGATGAGTCTGCCACCAACCCTCCCAGAAACTGCAAAACTTCTGGAAATAACCAAAAACAACACCAATCGTCCAACCTGATGTTGGATAACAAAACTATCCCTCCCTGTAACCAGAGGCACACCGAGAACAACTGCCACGATTTTGAGAAAAAATCGGCCTACCCTCCAAATTGCTGCAGATTGAGCATGATGCCCAAAAACAGACTGCAAAAAACCACTGGTGCAGATGTCCGCACAACAACTCTAGGTGCGACTTAAAACAAACTGCAGCAAAGTACGATTTTTGGGGAAAAAATCGCCAAACCTAGAAATCCAAAGATTACAAATCATCTTTTTTTTCGGTAAAAACGGTAAAAAACCCAAACACAATTTTTGAGGATAAAAATCGATCAAAACCGGACACAATTATTGAGGTGAAAAATCGATCAAAACCAAACAGGAAATCCAAGACACGGATCAGAGTACAAAACTTCGTTTTTTTTTAAGGAAAAACAGTAAAACCCAACAGAATTTTTTTAAAGGAGAAAAATTATTAAAAACCCTCCCTTCATTTTATTTTTCGAAAAATATTAAAACCACCAAATAATTTGAGGACAAAATTATAAACCCACCAAATAAATTGATTTTTTTTAAGGGAAAAATATTAAAAACCCACCAAATAATTTTTGAGGACAAAATTATTAAAACCCAAATAAACTAATTTTTTTTAAGGGAAAAATATTAAAAACCACCAAAAAAAAATTCGGAAAAAAAATATTAAAAACCCAACACAAGTTTTTTAAAGGGACAAATATCTTAAAACCCCACAAAACATCGATGCCCAGAGAATTGAAAAACGGCATGAAAACAAAGGATTTTTTGATACCCTAGCAGCCAAGATTTATCAGAAACTCATGTGCAAGAAGACACCACGAATTTGCTTCAGAGATAAATCGCACCAAAGAAAACAAAGGTCACACGCCAAGAAGAAGCAGAGAAAACGCCCAGAAAAGGAGAAATCGTGCTCAAATCGCGTCCATAAAAATGCAGAGGCGCGGGTCTTGTTCTTACAGAAAAACGTGTTTCTTTAAAAAACGCCCAAAAAACCCATGAAAACAACAAACACCGCCCAAAACACGCAAAAATAAAAACATTCACGATTTTCCTTTTGAGAAGACGCGTCCAGATTTGCGACGGCCAAAGAACGGAAGAAATCGCAACCACAAAGCAGACAGGGAAAAAAAAAACGCAATGCTGAAACTCGTCACCCAGTCATGCAAAAAAAAAAAAGCCCTCGAACATGAGAGAACCCGCACGCATTTTTTAAAGAAACTCAATTCTACATACGAAAACTAGGGTGCAAATTTTTAAGAGGAAAGAACCCTCTTTTTTTTTCTTCACAGAAAAGAGACGTGATTTACTTGAACTAATGCTCAAAACGATTTTTCAAAAGAAGACTACTCAAAAGAAAATCATGCAGAAATGAATAAAGGTGATTTTCAAAAAACTCCTTCCAAAATCGAAACAGAAAAATGATGCTAGAATGCGAACTTGCTCTGATACCATGTTCAAAGAATCGATGTTATTCATTTACACAAGAAGCGAAAGCTTCAATAAATAGAATTACAAAGACGATGTTTCTAAAAGAAACAATCGTTAACAAAAGACGAAGTTAGAAACTGCTAGATGACCATTAAGAACACAAATAGAAAGATATTATACTAATAGTTGCCACTATCTTCTTCATAAAGATCAATATACTCACAAAAACATTTGTTCGTTGGGGCATTTTTATTATATGTTTTCCCAGAAGCCCAGATATTGATCAATGAGGTCTACAAGATGCTCAACGTCTTTGATAAACTCTACCATTGCTAGGGCTTTTCTCACAAGAGCAAGAAATTGGATCTAATACCAACGGTTTGCTCCAAACATGATCATTCTTGAAATTGACGATGAAACTGCTGAAAATAAATCTATGATGTTTTAAACAGATTCTGAAAAATATTGAAATCAACAAACATTTAGAAACTAAATCTGAAGATTTGGTAAAATAGTATGTAAACCAAAGTTTCCAGACAAGAGTATATGGGGATGGAGAGGGGACAGCAAATTGTATATGTATATGTATGTGTATATGTATATGTATACATATATACACATATATGTATACATATACATATACATATATATATAGGAGGATGCATTTCTGAAATAGTAAAAATTTAAAATTCCCAATTTTGGGGGACAGAGAAAAGACGGCAAATTTTATATATAGATATACAGATAGATATAGATATAGATATCATTACTGGTGACTAGGCTCCCCTACCAATATAGAGGTAGGACTTTTATGGCCAATACATATAGATATGTATGAATGTATATATCAATGTTGCCAAGAGATTGGTATTGGTACTAGTACAAGACACTAGTATCGGTACTGGTACGACTTTTTTTGAAAATAGGAGTCGGGGGTACTTAGAGATGCCATCTTTTTTTAATATAAATATAATTTAATAAATTAATAATTTATTAAAAATATCATGCCATTGAACTTTCAAAACAAGAGCAGTGGTAAAGTTTAACAATGAACATTGACTTTAAAGTTTAAATACACAAATGTCATTGTGTCAAAAGAGTCAAAGAGTTCATACTTCATAGTTCACATTTGACATTACATATTTAATATTCGATTACATATTGAAATTCAGAAATGTTGATAGTTTAATAGGCTGATAAGCAAACAAAAATCAGAAATCTATCATCTACACTTCTACGTCATGATCATGATCATCCATATCAAGGTCCTCAGCTATGATGCTCTCCAAATACTCATCACTCTCAAACTTAGGTTCCTCTGCTAGTAGTAAAACTGGGGGTAAATCACTAAGGTCATCTACTTCAACCACTTCATCCACCATGGCTGCAACTTATCCTTCAAGTGAAATTTGGTCCCATTTTGCTAAAGGACCCTCCTTGTACCCAAGATCTACATGAGAGAGAAGACGAAGTGAGCTATGAATGTACACCAAGTTCTCTACTTTCTTTGACCCTAATCGGTTCCTCTTTAGTGAGTGAATAAACCCATAAGTACTCCAATTTCTCTCACAAGATGAAGAGTTGGCTACTTGTGAGAGTAATCTTATTGCAAATGATTGCAATTCAGGGGTTTCACTTCCATGGTTCCACCACCACTCTATAGGGTCTTTCTTTGCTTGCATATCATATAAAGCTTCCACGGAAGAAAAATCACCATGCCCACGTGAAAACTTATTCCATTGACTCCTCATAATTGAAGCATCCTCACCTCAGCCATAAATCTTTTTTATTGCAGCCCAAAATCCCTTCATTACCTCTCTATCCTCATATGGAGGCCTCTTATTGGTCACTTGTAGATTATGCCATTTAGGATTTAAGGCATAGGCAACACAATGAAGGGGTGTGTTAAGTTTGTTTCATCTTCCATGTAACTTTTCTTCTATCAAAGGATATAGAGAAAAATCTTTTGCATCCGTTATTTTCTTGACTCTTTCACACATGGAATCTATTTCTTCATAAATTTCTCCCAAACATGGCTTGTCTGAATCTGCAAATTTGATCACCTCAAATATGGCCTTAACAAAGTCCACAACAAATTTAACATCAGCCCAAAAATGGTCATCAAGGACCATACCCCTCACCTCAGCTGCAGCATCTGATGTAGATTGTCTCCAAGCTGCCCATGCATCACTAACTACTTTGGAACACAAAGCTCCTTTGACTTCACAAAGACGATCAAGAAAAATAAAATAAGAAGCAAACCGTGTATCAGCTGGTTTGAGAAGTTCCACCTTGGCAAATTTTCGATAAATGGCTTGCATGTGGTGATGGTTACATATGAACATCTGTATTTTTCTACCCTTTTCTATGAGATCTAAAATCCACTAGAACTTGCCAATATCTTTGAGTGCATTATTCAACAAATGCACACAACATGGTGTCCAAAATATATGCTTGTACTTTTTTTGCACCAACATGCCTGCTACTTTACCAACAGGGGCAGCATCTGTAACAATTTGGACTACATGTGATGCCCCCACCTCCTCAATATCATCACATAGCTGGTTAAGAAGAATATCTACATTTTTTTCTTGCCCTGAACAATCTATTGCCTTCAAAAGATAAGGCCCTTTGCTGCATGTTACCATGATATTAAGTAGTGGACAATTTCTAGCATCTATCCACCCATCCATCACAATATTGCATCCCTCTATAGCCCACACTCTTTTCATTGGTGCAATTTGTTACTCTAATCGAATTTTTTCTTTATCAATTAGAGTAGTGCGAATCTTTTCATGCCCAGGTGGTTTATACCCAGCTGGTCCATTAATGATAGCTTGGACCATCTCTCCAAAGAAAGGTAAGGGAGCAACATTAAATAGTATTCCATTTGCATAAAAGAAGCGTGCAATTGTTGCATCAACCGCTTCTCGACCTTGCACGTCAAATAATCTTCCAATGGGGTTTGAGCTACCAATGTGTGGTCTCTTGTGAGAACACTCTGCTAGTACACCTCTAGAAGACACATCCACCTCTGCCTCTCTAATTTTGATTTTGAATTGCAACAGTTGCCCCTGTCGTTGAAGCATGAGAGCTCAAATTAGAAACTTTCCCATCAGCCCTTTCTTGATCCCTCACAGCATCATATCGTTGTACCTCATTTGGACAAGGATCAACACCTTTTCTAGGTATGTTAAGGAAATGAGCCCTCACCCTCGTGTAAGTACCTTGCCATAACATTTGACAAAACTTACATTTGATCAGTTGTTCCACCTGAACCCTTCAGCCCCGAAACATGATCACAATACTTTCACAATGGGTACAAGCCCTATTTTCCCCCACTTGACATTATACACAAAAAAATAAAAAATTATTAGCAGCATATCTGATATCCTAATTTTACAATACAAAATGCAAGTTATGTCCTTTTGATATTTTAGGTTTACAATCTCTATGAAGGTAAGGTATGTACTATGTAGTGTACTGCGTAACTATGTACACAATCTTAGACAATATTTTTAACATTCGAGTTTTTTATTTCTCTTTCAGTTTTATATTTTAATAATTTTATAATTTAGGGTAATACCATTACAGAATAGATGTATGTAAATTGTAAATTGTAAAATAATAAATTGCATCAATGAGGCAAGGGAATTTTAATTTTTTAGTTTTTAGTATTTTAATTTTATTATTTTGTATTCATTAACAGAGAACAGTCATATAAGTCATGACTGATAATAGAAAATATCGTGAGGCTTTAGTTTTTCACATTTTCAAAGGGTTAAAACTTAAAAGTTGTATTGTGAGGCTTCAATCTTCACATTCAATCAAAAATCTCCGTTCAAAAATACCTAGTGGCGACTGGCAATCTGGCGCAATTGTTTCAATCACAAAAATGACAGGTTTTGATATGAAGTGCACCTCCACAAACTTCAAATGGGTTGCCCTCCTCCACAAAAGTCGCGGCTCCCCTTTATCGTTCAAATGCAAAAGCCACGACTCAGACAAATGACAAAATCAGCATTTGTTTTAAGTTTTAACCTTTTAAGTTTTTAAGTTTTTAAGTTTTTTTTCTAAAAAATAGGTTTTCATTTATGGGAGACGTCGTTTTCATTTTGAGAGACCTTTGCCTATGTCCCTTGCAAAAGAGGGTATTTTTGGGCATGTCCCCAGTACCGGAGACGCATCCCAGTCCCATGGGGCTAGAGACGTGTATCCTGATAACCTGGTATATATGTATGTGTAAATATACATACACACACACATATTATATTGGCACCCATAGGGGGAAAGAAACATACACCTGTTGTTGGTCATCATACACACACATACTGTGATGTCCCCTTCTAATTAGATACCTGTACATCAATGGTTAGCCTATTATGTCGACCCTCGTAGGCTAATGGTTCTCGATAGAGGGTCCCTTGTGGCAGTCACTTGGTCGTCAAAATGCAGTGTTGATCCCCCGGAGTTCAATGACAGGGTAAATTGTGGTGTTTGGCATGTTGAAGGTTATTAATGATGATATTATCTCCTATTTCACCATCTTTGGCCCAGGGGACCATGTGTCTTTAAAATGAAGGGGTCACTTTGTATTTATCTGTTACTATTCACTCATAAAGTGAAAAATGTTATAACTTAAGTGAATAGTGCTTTCAAGGAAAAAACATATAACTTGAAGGGAAAAGTTCGACCCTCTTCATGTATTGGTTATTTTGCTTCATTGACTTGTGAGTTTGGCTTTGGAGGGAGAGGGAGGCTAGGGTTTCCTGATTTCTTGCAGTGGGTAAGCCTAGAGGGGGCTTGGTTCTTCATTTGGAGCTGCTTGAGGGTGTGAAACACCACCTTAAGGTTGCTGGTCAATTTTTGGATGCTTCATTTGGAGACATAAGTGGCTGTTTGCAGGTTATTTGAGCTATTTTCTAAGTGGATTTTGGCTGCCATAGACTCCAATTCCGTTTGCACAGGAGCTGCTTGCTTTTTGAAGAGTTTTGGGGCTGTTTTGAAGAGCTACAGCCAGCCGTCCCTCTCTTGAGGGTTTAATCAGCAAAAGAAAACAAAACACCTCTTCTAAGAGGCTGCAACTTCACCAAAAGGGGGCACCCTTGTCCAAGGAAGCTTCCCATTTTGGGTTTTGGTGGGAGAAGTTTGGCTTTTGAAAGTAGTGTGCATTTCATTGGGGTTTGGTACTGTAGCAAGTTACTATTCACAGAGCTATATGGCTGTAAGTTAAAGCATGGTATAAGATATATTTAGCTTAAAATCTGATGTAAGTTATCTATTGTATGTATCTTATCATGTAATGAAGAAATCATATTTGGCCACTAAACTGAGCAATTTACACAAGGTTATCTCAGTAGTTTATTTTATTTGAAGTTTTCATTGTATGTAGATGCTTGTTGGTACCTTTTTAGCATTATTGGCAAACAAACTCAAAAACAAGAAGGAAGAAATAAAACTAAAAACGAAAAAATCAGACCTACAAAACTCAGTGAAAACAAATCAGCAGAGTGGTGGAACATTGCAGTGGTATCAGAGCCTTGATCCTGCCATCCTAGAGGGTCAAAGTTTCACATGAGAGGACATTATAGGTACTACACTCGCAGAAGGGCAGAGCAAGTAGACAATTGGCAAGAGGATAACCCGTTTGAAGATATACCAATAGCAGAAATGGGTGACAAGGAAGAAGAAGGTCCACCAAGAAACGAAAGAAGAAACGAGGAAAACAATGAAGATAGAGATAGTAGAAAGCTTTTTGAGGGGATGACTCAAGCTTTCGAAGGGTTTACAGCAACAATGCAGCAATTTGTCCTGCAGATACAGCAAAACAGGGTTGCAGAGGATAACAGGAGTGTGGCTGGGACACCTAGGGCACATCGTGCTCCTTCACGAACTGCAAATAGACCCACACATCCTACCTTTTTGAGGGATGAATCAGAAGAGGGTAATGCCGAAGAAGAGGGTAAGGAAATATTTGCAGATACTCTCATGGCAACTAACAACAAATGGGAGTTGTTAACGCCACAGGTTAGAGAGCGCATCAACTTTGACAGGTTTTTAAGTCAACGTAGAGAGCATTACAGGGCAAGGCAAGATAAGAGGCCTTGTAATCAAAACAGAGACCTGAAACATGCCACTAGCAAACTAACATTGCCTACATTCAATGGCAATGGTAAGACCACAGCACAGGCTTGGGTTCACAAGCTGGACACGTTCTTGACTCTTCGACCTATGGCAGAGGAGGACGCAATTGAGTATGCCACCTTACACTTGGAGGGAGTAGCTCATGATTGGTGGTATCATGGGATGGTCACGTTGCAGCATAATCGCATCACCTCTTACCAGGAGTTCGTGGATCGGTTGGTTGAACGTTTCGACAAGAAAGATCCGAGAACGTACTTCAGAGACCTTGCTCAACTCAAGCAAGTTGGGAGTTTAGAGGGATATATGGGTAATTTTCAGAGGTTGTCAGTTATGGTTCCCAATATATCAAAAAGAAGATTAGTTGTGTTATTCATCGAAGGTTTATCGAAACCATTGAGAGGTTGGATCAAAGCTTTTGATCCCCCGACCCTACAAGAGGCTATGAAAAAAGCTAGGAGCATGGAACTTGCAGCTCCACAAAGTAAGTTATCATCTAAAGCATCATCTTCATACAAGGACGGAAAATCATTCTCTACGAAGAAGGAAAACTTAGATTCCAAAGGGAAATCAGCAGCCCCATTAGACAAAGAGACCATCGACAACTTGCGCAAGAAGAAGTTGTGCTTCTATTGCAAAGGACCCTATGATGCAAACCACGCCTGTCCTTTGAGGCCTAAGGGCAAGGCTAACCGAATAATGTGGGCATTCTATGAGGACTCTAAATTTGAAAAATCGGACTAGCACACTGAGCATGAGGAATCCGAGGTGGAAAAATCTGAAAATGAGGTTGAAAATGACGTTGAAACGGAGGAGGAAGTACAGCTTCAAGAAGCACGTCTCACTAGCATACAACAAGAGGGCTCTTTCAGGATGCGAGGGGTCTTAGCTGGGAAAAAAATCATTACTTTGTTGGATACAGGTGCCACACATAATTTTATTGATGCTAGGCTGGTTGAGAGGCATGGGATTTAGACTGAAGAATTTGAGGGCATAAGAGTGAAGGTTGCGGATGGCTACACTCTCAAGTGTGATAGGATGATTTCAGATCTTCCTATGCGGTTAAATAATTAGGACTTTAAGGCAGATTTCTATGTGGTGAATATGGGAGACACTGATATGGTTCTAAGGATGAAATGGCTTCATGACATTGGAGAGTTTACCCTTAACCTTCGTGATATGGAGATGAGATTTAAGGTGGACGGGAAGACTCATGTGTTGAAAGCCATCCGAGATAGCAATTTCAGAATGATATCTTTCAGTAGAATGGAGAGACTCATGTGATACGACATGATCGAGTGGGTAGCTGAGTGTATGTTGATGCCATCACAAGAGGAGCAGCAAACCCTAGTTCATCATCCAAACATACAGGAGTTGAGGATTAAACATGCTAAAGTGTTCAATGAGATTCCACCTGGTAGACCACCAGACCGCGGTATTGAGCACATCATTGAGTTGGAGGAGGGCGCTAAGCCCGTGATTGTCACACCTTACAGGTATCTTAAGCGACTTAAGGATGAAATAGAAAAAACTATTAAGGAGTTGCTCGCTATGGGACATATCAGGCCTAGTAAGTCACCATTCGCCTCATTCGTTGTGTTAGTGAAGAAAAGGAGGGTACCTTGCGGATGTGCATTGATTACAGATTGTTGAATAAAAGGACAATCAAAAACAGGTATCCTATTTCCCGGATTGATGAGCTGATAGATGAGCTACATGGTGCCCGTTGTTTTTCAAAAATAGACTTGAGATCGGGGTATCATCAGATTTGTGTGAGGGAGCAAAACATTGAGAAAACAGCCTTTTGTTGTCATTGTGGACACTTTGAGTTTGTGGTTATGCCATTTGGGCTGACCAATGCACCTGGTATGTTTCAATCCACTATGAGCAGGGTCTTCCAGTCACAACTGAGGAGGTTCGTACTTGTTTTCTTTGATGACATCTTGGTATACAGCAAGGCTTGGGAGGAGCATATTGCCCATTTGGATACGGTACTGGGTATTCTTGATAGGGAATCCTTGTATGCCAAAGAATCAAAATGTGATTTGGGTATGACGGAGTTGCTGTACTTGGGCCATATTATCAGCGCAGGGGGTGTGTGTATGGATCCTGACAAGGTCAAAGCTATTGTTGAGTGGCCGACTCTCAAGAATCTTACTTAGCTTCGGGGATTTTTGGGCTTGTGTGGTTTCTACCGCCGATTTGTCAGTGGGTATTCATGTCATGCGGCACCACTTACGGACTTGACAAAAAAAGGGTGTAAGAACACTTTGTGCCCTAGTTTTTCAGTGCTTGTTTTGGTTTGTAATTTTTATGTTTTAATGAGGGTTTTTCTGATTTTGTGCCTTTTTGCAAATAAAGAAAATGCTGGAAATGAAATGATAGAAACTAAAACTAATTTGCAGCTCCCAAAAATGTCTTAATTTATTGAATACTTGCAAAGAGAACAATATACAAGCATACCCGAAATAAATAAGAAACATGCAGCTGCTGTATAAGAATCTCAGTCCAAAAAGCAACCTCCAGCAGCCCTTCAAGAGTTCGATTCTCCTTAAATATGATGCCTTTTGCCTTGAAAATGGTACAGCTGGGGACTCTAGACCTGAGCGCCCCTTCTCAATTTTAATCTGATTTTTTCTAACCCTCCTTGGCTGAAATCGCCCTTCTTCCTCAAAACCCTTGCTGCTGCAAATGGAAACTGAAGCATGCAAGGCAGTACTTCCTCCAAGATCATAAATAATCAGACAAAGATAAATCTGCAATACTCCTTCTCGATCCTGCAATCTTTGAATGATAATGCAATCAAACCCTTCAGATAGTTTTCACCAATTAGGACAAACGGAACCCCTGTATGATGCCCTCCTGTATGCCTGATTCATTATATATTTCACTACTTCAAAAGGCTGCAACAACGGAGAGGGAACGTTCTCCAATGGAAAACTAATCCAGAAACCCTTAGCTTCCTCTCTCAGATGAAACTCATCAACACCAATGCTCAATCCATTCATAATGCAAAAAGACTCCAAAGTAAAAATATATCTCTCTTGAGAAGGTCGAACTTCCTCAAAAAGCACATTTAATAGCATTAAATGTTATTTCTTTTCATCTTTTAATATTTCATCAAGTACTTTGGAGTTGGCGCCCAATAAATTAATTTAATTAATGGCCCCTTCCTTATGACACCTAGACCCTCAATTATTAAGTTTAAGTTATAACTTAATAATATATCTTTTTAATTAATTAATGTTTATTTGAGCCAAATAAACATTAATAACTCCATAAATACTCAACATCTTTGGATGTCGTCTGAACTGGGTGTTAAGCTGAGGTAACTGCATACGACCACACACCTTACTAAAAATAGTAAGGGTCCCCCTCAATGTAACTCTGACTTACTGTAAATAGTAAGTAATGCATACGGAGCCCTATGAATGCCAAACGAGAGCCAAAACTGAATGCCACTAAACACTGGAGATGATGCAAACCTCAGGAGACCCTCTAACCATCCTCACTAGCCTACGAGGGTCAGAATTATAGGCTAATCTCCTTTGACAATTGATGTCAGCTAGAAGGGGACATTACAAAGGGGCATTCGTTTGGACTCCTGAGGCACAAGCGTGTTTTGAGAAGTTTAAGCAGTTGATGACTTCTTGTCCTGTCCTTGCATTACCAGATTTCACTAGACCCTTCGAGCTTCAGTGTGATGCCTCGGGCGAAGGTATTGGCACAGTCCTCATGCAAGACAAGCATCCGATAGCTTTCGAGAGTCGGAAGTTAAGAGGACCAGAGAGGAGCTACAACATTTATGACAAGGAGATGTTGGCCATCATACATGCGTTGGCCAAATTTAGGCAGTACCTTGTGGGCAGCAAATTTTGTGTTAAGACCGATCATAACAACTTGGGGCATTTCCTAGGGCAACGAGATCTCAATGATCGTCAGCAGAAGTGGGTTAGTAAGTTGCAATCATACGACTTTGACATTGCCTATGTCAAAGGGACTCAGAACGTTGTTGCTAATGCCTTATCTCGCCAACCACATTTGAGCTCCATGGTCGAGATTTCAGAGAACTGGAGACATCTAATTACAACAGAGTATGCCAAAGACTCTTGGGCTTCTGGCATCCTTGAGGGTTCGGTGCAGGATAGCAAATATTCAATTGTAAATGATCTTATCATTTACAAAGGGAGGATTTTTTTGACCCCAGGCTCAGAGATGAAGAACACAGTATTGAGGGCCTTTCATGATGCACCCATGGTTGGACATCCCGGGTATTTCAAAACTTACCGGCAGGTCTGGGAACATTTCACTTGGAAAGGACTCAAGTCAGATGTCCTTCGATATGTTAGAGAGTGTCCTGTTTGTCAGCAGAATAAACAGGAGCACACCTACCCTACTGGGTTACTTCAACCGCTTCCAATTCCTGACAAGAAGTGGGAATGCTTGTTGATGGATTTCATTACGGGCTTGCCGAAAGCCCAAGGTAGAGACTGTATCTATGTAGTTGTCAATCGCCTCACAAAATACGCTCATTTCTTTCCGATAGCAGCTACATATTCACCTACACATGTAGCAGAGTTGTTTTTCCGTGAGGTATTCAAGTTGCATGGGTTACCCCGGAGCATCGTCAACAACAGGGATAGTCAGTTCTTTAGCCACTTCTGGCAGGAGCTATTCAGGCTTTGTGGGACCGAGCTTACTCCGAGCACTAGCTACCACCCGCAAACTGATGGCCAGACAGAGATTGTAAATAAGTGGGTGGAAGGATACCTCCAAAACTATATAGCAGGGCAGCAAAGGGGTTGGGTGAAGTGGATTCATGTTTGTGAGTATTGTTATAATACCACTCACCACATGTCGATTCAAATGTCCCCGTTTATGGCATTATATGGGTATGAGGCGCCCAACTTTCTTGATTTATTGTTGAGTGACAGTAGAGTGCCCAGTGCTGGGGATCTTTTATAGGAGAACCAGGATATCATGAGAGCTCTCCGTGAGAACATTCAAAAGGCACAAAATCAACAAACGCAGTATGCAGACCAAAGGAGAGTTGAGCATTTTTTCGAGGTTGGGGATATGGTGTATTTGATGTTGTAGCCCTATCGCCAATCTACTCTCAAGAAGAGTGGTACGGAGAAACTCAAGCCGCGGTACTACAAACCGTTCAGGATCATCAGACGGGTAAGCGAGGTGGCTTATGAGTTGGACTTACTGGCAGATAGTAGGGTACACAATCTATTCCATGTGTCACGCCTCAAGAAGGCATTAGGACACCGTGTTGCTCCTTCCACAACTTTACCACCCCTGGATGATGAGGGGAAACTAATCTTGGTACCTAAGGCCATCTTAGATGTCAAAGAGAGACAGTTGTGGAGACGGGTCATCAGGGAATATCTAATTAAATGGAAGAACTTGCCGGTAGAGGATGCTACATGGGAGAGCGAGGACATTTTACAGCATCCGGAGTTGAGATTGCTTGGGGACAAGCAATTTCAGGGAGGGCGGACTGTGATGTCCCCTTCTAATTAGATACCTGTACATCAATGGTTAGCCCATTATGTCGACCCTCGTAGGCTAAAACTTAAGTGAATAGTGTTCACTTTAATGAATAGTGTTTTCAAGGCAAAAACATATAACTTGAAGGGAAAAGTTCGACCCTCTTCATGCATTGGTTATTTTGCTTCATTGACTTGTGAGTTTGGCTTTGGAGGAAGAGGGAGGCTAGGGTTTCCTGATTTCTTGTAGTGGGTAAGCCTGGAGGGGGCTTGGTTCTTCGTATGGAGCTGCTTGAGGGTGTGAAACACCACCTTAAAGTTGCTGGTCAGTTTTTGGATGCTTCATTTGGAGACATAAGTGGCTGTTTGCAGGTTATTCGAGCTATTTTCTAAGTGGGTTTTGGCTGCCATAGACTCCAATTCCGTTTGCACAAGAGCTGCTTGCTTTTTGAAGAGTTTTGGGGCTGTTTTGAAGAGCTACAGCCAGCCGTCCCACTCTTGAAGGTTTAATCAGCAAAAGAAAACAAAACGCCTCTTCTAAGAGGCTGCAACTTCACCAAAAGGGAGCGCCCTTGTCCAAGGAAGCTTCCCATTTTGGATTTTGGTGGGAGAAGTATGGTTTTCAAAAGTAGTGTGCATTTCATTGGGGTTTGGTACTGTAGCAAGTTACTATTCACAGAGCTATATGGCTGTAAGTTAAAGTATGGTATAAGATATATTTAGCTTAAAATCTGATGTAAGTTATCTATTGTATGTATCTTATCATGTAATGAAGAAATCATATTTGGCCACTAAACTGAGCAATTTACGCAAGGTTATCTCAGTAGTTTTTTTTATTTGAAGTTTTCATTGTATGTATATGCTTGTTGGTGCCTTTTTAGCATTATTGACAAACAAACTCAAAAACAAGAAGGAAGAAATAAAACTAAAAACGAAAATCAGACCTACAAAACTCAATGAAAACAAATCAGCAAAGTGGTGGAACACTACACATACAAAGAAAATTATAAAAGAGCATGCTTTATAATTTTTCAACTGTATAATTAAACCAGCAAACATCATTCAACATTCTAAAGAGCTAAAATTCAAATAACAATAACATTTATGACATTGAGAATTGAACATTGAACATTGAACGATAAACATTCATCATAGACATTGAAAATTGAAATTCGAATTCAGAAAAATGCTAAAATATGAAAATGAAATTGAAAACATGAATATCTGATTGTTGATATACATCAATAATCATCACAATAAAGTGCCATATTAAAATATCCACCCAAAATCCAAGGGATATCCTTAAGGTTATTAGACATCCAGTTCCATAGGTTTGTCGTTTCTCTATAGTCATTTGGGTCATACACAAAAAAAAAATACCAAAAATACTATCCTGCATAGCAATCTCAATCCAAACAACCCTGTTACATGGCATATCTCCAGAACTTAATACATTGGAGGCAAGCTAAGTATTCAAATGTATAGAAATACCCCCTTCCCTTTCTCATGTTATGACAAAAAAATACAAGCATTAAGCCAGATTTATCTACAAGCACAATCAAGATTAAACCCAAGAGATTTCAATTCCCACAAGAGTAAACAATCTAATCCTAGCCTGGATTTATACAAATTCACAATGAATTAACAATATTCCTTCTATGTTAGGCTTCCAGCCCTCTTGCATTCCAATTGATAATCTTCTTTAGTGTCTGGATTTATCCAGCTGTTGTATTTTGTATAGAACCCTCAACTTATCAATCAACAAAAAATTAGTAATAAATACTAACCTCCAAGTATCATACCAATAGTGGAGAGTCCCGTGAAATGATGATCATGACGATCAAGGATTGTAGATGATCAAAATGACAGTAGGAGAAAAGTTCATGTACCTTTGGCCACTGCAGGCAAATTTGTTGAAAACACAAAATAACCAATGAAGCATTGTTTTGTATTTACCAGCCAAATGGTGAGGATTTTGGCCATTCCAAGGTGTCATAGACAGATGTAGACTGTCTGATGCAAACAGAAGGCCATTTTGACATAATTGAAAAAAATAAATTACAAAACATTTGCAGTCAAGGTTCTCAAATTACAAAAACTAAAGATACTGCTAAATTCTGCAAAAACAGGTCAAATGGTCAGAAACAACCTACCTAGATGGATTAGCCACATCACTCCCAATTCCAAAATGTGTTCATAATGACCATTCAGAGCTATAATAAACGAATTATTACCTAGATCAGATGACCATCCTGAATTGTAATCTGGCAAGCCCTACCAACTAAGCATTTCAGCAGCTGTTGGAAGATGAACTACTAATCCAAGTAATAACTTCACAAATCTTCTCACAGATTGTTGCACATATTTCTCATATCAACAAAGTTAAGTATTTCATTATTGTCATAATTGTTGTTCATTTTGACAGTAAATATTGCTGCTCTTTATTTCCTGCATCATTTGCTTTAAATTCATTCTTTTCATAGCACATTATATTTAACCATTTAAACCAGATTGCCCCTCAAAATACGAATCAATGGAGGACCCAATATAGAAAAGTATACCCTTCATCTGCTGATATATATTTTGGATCATAATAACCTCCAATATTTTGGTGCTCCATGTGACCATTTTTTAATTGAAATTGATCATTCCTAAAATTGTAATTATTCAAAAAGATTTCGAAGCATCTTGCATTGCATATTATAAGGCTTCCTATGCTTAAATATAGCAGTAATAGTTGTTCTAGCTTCTTAAAGTAATTTCAATGTGAACAGACTAATTGGCATTGACTTTAATACACTAAAACTATCTGATCTAACATCAAACACATCCTACATATGAAGAAGAAAAAAATGATCTAATTCATCTAATGCAATCAATGACAATAATACGTTTAACTCATCATTCAACTTTTGCCTTTCATTGATGGCTGTAGTTTGTGGTTACTAATTCATCAGTAGAATTTAGAACTTAATATCTCACCAAATTCATCATTAGAATTTAGAACTTAATATCTCGCCAAATTCATCATTAGTATTTAGAACTTAATATCTCGCCAAATTCATCATTAGAATTTAGAACTTAATATCTCGCCATCCCATGGAGTTGGACGAAAGGCATTGTATATTGGTATAAAATATCATCTTATTTTTCTTCCAAGAAAAAAAAGATAAGTGAAACTATTAATCAATTCAGTATTATAAAATCAATTTTAGCCTTTTGAGGCATTTGGGTAAAATCATATAGAGTTCCTCAAAAATGGATCTCTTTAGGTGGACCCATTTTAATTACATTCCCTCAAAAAACAAGGACGTGGAAATGGGTAGGAAAATTCTATTGCTGTCCACATTGCCTGTAATGAGTCCCAACAAAAAGGCGTGTGCATTTAAGTACTGAATTGTCTCTATAGTGTTGGTAGTCAATAAAACGTTCTACTATAAAAAAAATTTGATTAATTTAATATTTATTTGTAACTTTGTTTCATGTCCATCTGCTGAGATTTGAGGTGCGGGGAAGGGAGCCTAGCCCTACCATAAAAACTTGTCCCCCCATTTTCATGCCCACAGCTCCGGAGTACTTGGCTAGACATTGAAATCGACACAACTCAGATTTTTAAATATTTCCTTCTATTCCATTTGTCTGTGATATCTATAGTATATAGTCAACTACACTTATGAGGTAAGCACTTTGTATTCTTTGTTTTTTTTCCTTGAGAAAAGCAACAGTATTTGTCATCTTTTTCGTACTATCTCGGGCTTGTTTATTGAATTTTATTAGTGATGATCCAAATTTTCTGTAACAACCTACAATTGGATGGAGCCTTGATTCACCGGTGAGGTAAAGAAGACATACCAGCCGCTACTCAGGGTTCTATTCTTTGTTGCAGTCTGCTCCACCTAAAAAGGCATGCGTGATATAAAGCAATGAGGTCGGATACAAGTCCTTGGTAAATTTGGGCAGAGCAAATACCTCTGGAGAGTGATCTGTGTATTCGGCGTAACTTCTTAGGGGATATTTAAAGAGGGTTCCAGCCAAAAAACAATAAACACATCATCAAGAAATTCATTATCTCTTCAATGTGTAACCCAGAGTCTACAATGCCGTGATATTAGCTTTAATATAGCCTTGGTCGTAGTGCTCCTATTAAGTAGGTGATTTCGGTCTGGTACCAAATAAGTTCTGAAACCAAGAAGAAAATTAATGCCCTAGCATGCCCAAAATAATTTCTTGTACGCCAAAAGAACATAAAGGTACTTATCTTATTGCCCCGACGATGACTCAATTTTGTAGTTACACAAGGTTAAGTGCAATTCGGAGAAAATTTTAGAGGAATTAAAACCTCTACAAAACGTCTTCTAAGCCAAAAGGCATTCCACGCTTCATGGTAAATTCCTGACTTTGAATTGTCTTGCAAATTTCCAATAAAATTGTGAATTGGGTCCTTAAAACTTTACCTGTTTTCCAGAAGTCCCTTGGTTTCATCTTCAATAATGTAGAGAGCTCATGGTTCAAAAGATCAGCAACTCCCTGTGTCTCCTCCGGATCCATCCCACCTTCTTCATCATGAGGCAAGTACTTCACAAACCTTGCCTGATCCTGTTGTTTACTGCTAGTCTCTGAACTGCTGTTGTTTTTGTTATCCTGAACCCCAGGGAGCATATGATTCAGATGGCTTTTATCACCATCTTGTCTTAGAGAGCTAGTCAATAACCCATTTCTGAGCTCATTCAGATTTCGATGGCCTTTATCTGAATTTGACGAATCCGTAGACGTTTTGGGGACGTATTTTCTCTGCTGCTTCTTGTTGAACCCTCTCGAGTCACCTTGCCTGTGTGACGACTGGGGGGTATGAGGGTGCATTTTGGAGTACAAAAGCTTCAATTGCACAGCACTGGAAATCCTAAAGAAGATCAACTGAATGAATCAGTTGCCAAGGCTGATGCCAAAAATAGACATGAAGCGAAGTAAAACACGGAATTCAATGTTTGCTATATAGGCTCCTATTTTAAACCCCAAAAGCAAAAATTTAGATATCTTTATCAGAATTTTGAAAGAGGCTGTAAGTTAAAATATTTTAATATTTGAATTCTTTATTTATTTTTGTTTCTTTTAATTTACATACATATAGTAAGTATAGATCTATATACCATAATCATATTATTAGTTCCTTGTAGGTGGCAAATATACTTATACTTTCAGCAAGTTTTATTATGATGGCAAAAAACAATCAATAGAAATCAAGAATTAAACT